>BMAO01025271.1:0-29623 GCA_019973975.1 Trichonephila clavata
GGAGAAATGTGTGTAGCATGTTCATAGAAAATATTTTCGAACAAAAATAATCGCGCGGGGAACTCGGTTAAAACAAGTACCTTAATATTCTAAATAAAAAACGTTTACCACTCCCCCCCAAAAAAGGGAGAAATATGACAATAACATTTTGTTCCTATTAAGACCGTCATATAAGAGAATACTGTTAAGAGGCCATTGGTAACAAATTAACTGTTTTCCCAAAATTAACGATTTCATAAGAATTGGGGGACTCTGTACCTCACGCGACCGCTCCCGGGTTAAAAGTGTATTTATTCAATATAAAAATATGGCTGTTAGTTCTAAAAAAGAATAGTGTAAAACGTTTTTCATTACGATTTATATGTTTCAGAATACTCAAAAAAATCTTCGCCCAATATATAATCCTTCAAAACGTTCTCTGTGATTTTCCAAAAATCATAAAACTCTTTCATATGGTAAAAAGCGCAACAGAAATACCTTATTTACAACTTCCCTAAGAGAAATTAAATTCAAAGGTCAGCATATATAATATCAGCAAATATATTCTGCCTCATTGGTGAAAAGTGAATTAAGTCTTCCTTTTCTTTCTACAGCTCATAAATAGTATTCCAGTAATAATAACAGTAATGAATTTTTTACCTTCCAAGAATTTTTCTCTGGATCTGGGTTTTATCTCTGAAAGAGTAGTATATTTTAGGTTTAAAACGAAGACGTAATACAAAAATATTTCATCGTGAGATTACAGCAAATGAAACAAAGTGTTTTTTTTAAATTTGGTTATAATATAAAAGATATAGCTAATGAGCATTTTGAAGTGGATGGTAATATCGCCAGATGATTTTTTTAAATTATATCAGTGTAACTGTGTATTTTTTGTGATGTCAAAAAATAATTTGTTTTATTTCATTCCAGTAAGTTAATTTTATTAAACTTTTTATTTTCCACATGTTCGAGCCCCCTTGTAGAGTTATCGCACCCCCTAGGGGGGCGCTCCCTACAGTTTGAGAAACGCTGAAATACATACAATCAACATAAGGTAAACAGTTTACTTTTGTTAATACATAATCAGTGTGTTTTAATTATGTTTTTGGTTAATCTGCCCAAGCCCCTTCGTGTCATCTCCCCCTAATTTCTATGGATCTTTTACTGCCCCCCTGAAAGCGTCAAACACCCACAAGGAGGAATTATCACCCGCGTTGAGAATCTATGATATAGAGCGAAAAAGTTACAACAGACCTCAGCTCGGTTCAGTGTGAATATCAACTGAAGGAAGAGACGTCTCTAAAACACTGACGTTTTTATTCGAATTATAAGGTTGCAAAACAGCTAAGGAGAGCGAATTAACTGTAATAAGTTACAATAACAATAGAAATTATATTTATTAAGCATATAAAGAAAATGCAAACGCACGGCTAACTTCCCTGGAACAAAAAGGCCCCAAATCCTACGTCAAGATACGATGGCAATTGAGAATATACTGACATCAACACACATTATTGCTACCTGTCTTTCCGAATTTGATTAATTAACTTTAAACTCTTTTCAAAAAGAGATTCTCAAATCAAAAAACGGATAGAAAATCTTTCACTTCAAGGATTAGTAAAAGAATGTGAAAAAAACCTCGTTATAAAGTGAGGAAATATTGCAATCTTAAGTACTCCCTGAATTCATCGCTCATATTCTTGTTGCATCTGGTGAAGTGTGCAGCTGGCTGCTAGGATACATGCAAAAATCAATTTATTCGCACTC
Organism: Trichonephila clavata; assembly: GCA_019973975.1. Lineage (NCBI taxonomy): Eukaryota > Metazoa > Arthropoda > Arachnida > Araneae > Nephilidae > Trichonephila > Trichonephila clavata. Next base: position 1,750 of record BMAO01025271.1, read on the forward strand.
GCCCATGAATGCAATTGTGTAGAATACGCAATTCACCTGGCCAGTGAACTTTTTAATTCTTTTCTCGTCTAATGCCTGCATGCGTTGTTAGCGATGATGTTCGGTCCACGCAGGGACGCGATTCGGACGAAAGCTGAATAGACCCAAAAGCAAAAAGTTATTCACACTGCCTTGTATGTTTGGACCACTGTAATACCTTCTACTGATATGACGTTGTAACCATTCAGCCATAGCTAACCAAGTAAAATAGTATCCGCTCTCTTCTAGAATCAATGCTCCTTGGATAAAAAAATCAATAGCTTGTGACTGTTTTCGTTTTACCACTTATACACCACTTTTGGTAAACACTCACATCGGCCGCAAGTAAGAAGTTCACCACATTCACCATTTCTGAAATCGATCTAAAGTTTTTATGCTTTGATTAAAAAAATATAACGTTTGTCGAAATCCAATAAACATCTGCTTTTACTCATGACGTTAACAAACACACTGCGTGTAAAAAGAATCTACGAATCTACGAAATATTTTCAGGGTATATGGGTTTCTAGGAACCCTCAATCCCGTATCTGGCTTGAAAAGTTCAGTTTGAAGACATGACTACGTTGTATTTGCTTGCTGAGGTGGTGTAGCATTGCCATTTGACGAGCGGCGGCAAGCCGGTAGGCGGGGCTTCAAGATGCAGATCCTGATTGCAAAGTCTATTTAGGTGACTGGAAACTGGTGGAAGGGAATCTTCCTATTGGCTGTTGAAAAGTGAGGATAAGAGTTTAGAAAGGCTGCCCATGGATGGGCGTGCGTATGGAGTGGTATGTTGATGCTCAATGTCCAGTAGGGGTGAACAAAGTTTAAGTTGGAATATATTCTCCAGTATCAGCGCATGCGCCGTAGTTTTGTCATCGGGTTTGCTCATTTCTTTAAGTAAGGGGGTGTTCATAATGTTTTAGCTACTTCGTAGGTACACAAGCATATAGTTTTATACAGATAGGTTAATATTTTGTATCGATCATTCCTTAAGAATTTTTTTCACATTTGTTCTTAATGTCATTCTAAATGTCGCCGCTGAAAATAAACAAATCTTCCTAAAAAAATTCTAAAATTACTTTCACAAATTCATTAGTTTTAATTTTTTTAAATGTTCTTGTCCATTATATTTTTCTTACAAGAACCAGAGGGAAAAGGAAAATGTCATAATAGTCTGCTGTAGAATATGAAATATTGCAGGCATGAATTTTAGCAAGACTACGGGCGTGAAGGAGACTTGTGAAGATTAATGACATGTAAATCATGCTTAGATGTTTTTTTACGAGTTATTAATGTATATATTCCACATTTTACGAAATAGATGGAATTTTAATTTTTAAAATTTAAATCTTTTTAAAAATGTAGCTTATTTTCCTAAATATAAGGTAAATTATTCCTTGAGTAAGATAAATCTTTTAAGAATTACGCGACAGTTCCTAAAACTAAATTTCCATATATATTGATTACGTATGAGTACTTTTTCTTTATACACATAAGATACCAGTCGTATAGTATTTCAAATATTTATCTTAGAAGTTCGCTCATAATAGATTTTATATTTAATTAATACAGATATTAAAACAGAGTTTTTTGAGAAATTTCTTCCTGCCCAGAATGCACTTAATCGTTTCCAATTAAAATTTATTTTGGAGCTTTTTAAAATAATTTGGAGGTAATTGGCAAATCAATCTAAATTTTTTAGACTTTTGACACACATGCTAACAAAATGAAAATATCCAAAATATAACTAATATATCACAATGCTCTCTTTAAAAAACTTAACATACTAAACTATTTTATCACTATGCAAACTAATATATTGATATAACAAATAAATGTAAGTTCAAATCCTTAAACTTTTTCCAAATAAAAGTTTCACCTTCAATTTTTTTCTTTCAAATCTCATGTTCTAAATTAGATTGAAATCAGAATTTTGCAGACACTTAGGATAAAAATAGAATTTAAAAAGTACTTGGGTTTATCTCTCGTCTTAAATTTTATGGTTTGGAGAGATAAAAAGTTTTAAAAAAGGTTTAATAATATCTATTAATGAAAAATTTAAATAAATATCATTTTAAACTTTTACCAACTTACTTTTCCTTTAATTTTTACAATTATTAGATCTAAAAGAGTCTTTTAGTGAAAATTTCCTTTTATTTTTTTAAAAATTACTTATAATAATCTTACAGTAGATTTTTAATACATTGAACTATTAAAGACATTTAGAACCACGGGAAAATTGAATTTTATTTACATTAATATTTAAATATGTTCAATTAATAATGATATAATCAGCATAAAGTTACTCAGTTAACTTCCATCATCTAGTATGATATGTCTTTCATTTCAAATATAGCACAAATTTAAACTCAGTACAACGTGATCTTAATGCTAAAATAAATGCATAGATTGGCGTATACGATTAACAAGGTTTAGCATAATTTTTTTAGTATTTAAAAAAATCTTTATCACATTTTAATATATTACATACACAGCTTCCAAAAATTACCTTTTCTCTAAGTCATTAAGAAACATTGCACAACCACATTATCCAATATTCCTACATGCCCTGACATCTTAGTCGCCATTTAGTGCATATCTTATTAACAAGGCTGAATATTAATGACTGTCTACCGAGAAAATCCATTAAAAGGCATTTGGATTCTCCATAAGGCCACTACAGAGCGCTTAATAGGTTATGCCTTGAAATTTTAATTTGATTTATGTAATACATTGAACTTTAAATTGGCTTTGGGAACATTTCACTGAGTTTGCAAAGAGAAATATTTCAATTTAGGAATTGATTCTCAGAAGATTTAGTAGAAAGTTGTTTTCTTCTGTTATTTGGATGTAAAACTCAAAATAATTATTTTTCACCTATTGTTTCTTTCAGTTTTTGAGGTTACGGTAGCCAGATGGTGTCACCCCAAATCCTTTGTTTTTGTCGAACAATAGGTTCGAGTCCTGGTGCTACAGAATAACTAACATGTAAAGGAAGTGATACATGTTAAATCTGTCCTAGAGTTAAGTCTTCAGATTGACGTGATGTGCGGCTTCAGTTACCTTCCACTTAACTTCATTCAAAGTTAATAATTACGAATTATGTCAATTCTTCCTATTTTTATGTTTCCCTAAAATAAGTGAAAAATTTCCTGACTTTTCAGATATTCTTGAATTAATTTTAAACTTTATCTTTGCTTTCCTCATGAATAACATTGTAATATTAAAAAATAATTTTCCGCGGATCTCTCTTGAACTTTTTCAAGTTACTCGAGGAAAGATTTTTACAAAAAAGGCGCGAAAGCAAAAGCTTAGATTTAAATTAACGGCTTGGAAAATAAATGTAAATGTTAAGGAAAGTTTCATGATTTGTCATCAACTTTGAAATTTTATTCGAAGTTCTAATAGTTTCTTTAATGGATAATATTTTGAATGATTTAATGTATGTTATTTAGAATATAAAAGGGCATAACAAAATAATTATGAATTAGAACGAAATCTGGAAAGATTTTTCAATAATTCTTTTGAGGTAGAAAAATGTAAATAACATTATGCTTTGTACTCTTTTTTTTTTAATCTTAGCCTCCGGGAATGAGTGACTGATAGATTGACACACCCTAACTTGCAAACCATTACGATTGATCAACTTTGGCACACTATTGAAACAACATGAAATGATGTAACCTAATTTGATATTCAATCACAATCCAACGTTAATCTAACCGAATTAGGGTGTCTGTACCCCAAGCACGGTGCCTTTTACTACACTGCTTAGGTGTAATAAATAAAATTCTGCAATTTACTTCCTTTTCCAAATGTTTCATTTTTAGCACATCGTATTTTTTATTTGAATACAATATTTAATATGATATACTTTTTTGATTTTTAACTTTAGGGAATATTAAAAACTTAGTATTGAAAAATTTTGAGAGACCTATTCTGAAAATATTTTCTGTGAGGTAATCATTCTAGAATCAAATTTGTATGATGGAGATATATATTTAAACATTTTCATCCTCGAATTTTTATTCAGAATATTTATTAATGTAGTTTGTTTTATAACTTAAGAAAAACTGCAATTGCTATTTGAGTCGTGGTATGAATAACCAACAGACATGGTAAAAAAAAACTACTTTATTTAAGCACAACCTTAGGAACACATACATATACAAAGGTAAACAAGAGAGAGCAAAATTTACTATCGAACCATATCCATATATCATAAACACAATAACTTTCAATGACAGCTTTGAGATGTAGCCCCTCTGTTCTGGTTCGACCAAGCATATGTATAAACTCACTAGCTTTTAATGTGAGCGTTTGAGTTTTTAGTGGTCATCATCACGAACTTGTGGCCAAAGAGTTATGAGTTAGAGACCTTTGTGCCATTGAAAGTCCGCCAGTAGAGGGGTCGATGCTCGTTAAACGAGTCGAGGTACAAAGTCCTCATGTTGGCGTGGTGTGGAGTTAAGAAGAGTGTGGTTCTCCTACTCAGGTGTCGTCCTTATCACTTGCCCGTGGTTCGAAATTGCGTGATCCAACGTCAGAAACCCTCGTGTTATTTTAAATTGCGATGTAATTAAGCATTCACTCATTCACGAGTTTTTTATTGGCCCATACATACTGATCAACATTTTTTCCTCTACATTACATTAGATATTTTTAATTAGCAAGATTTGTTTACTTTTGATATGGTTTCTCAAATCAAAGTCCCAGTTTTTTATCGAAGTAAAATAATGCTTAAAAGCCCATTACAAAATCAGATAGTTGTAACGCGCTCTTTTCTAGAAATCAGCTATATAAAATGCAAGTTTGATAAATATTCTGCCCTGAGGTAAATCACGAAGAACTGATTTAAAACAAAAGGTGTATTTGTTAATGATTAAAATACTTATATTAAGAGATGAAAATGGGTTCAATATGCAATAATAAACTCAAAAGTTATGGTCCTGTGTTTAAGTCATATTTTCAGAATTTTTGGAACTTAAACTGTATATCAACAATTCTGAGCATTTTAGAAATGTTAAAACTTGTTTACATGTTTCAGTATAAACAGTGAATAAATAACAAAATGCGTTGATAAAACTTTTCAGTAAATATTAAGACCAAAAGTTTCCTTCAGAACGCAAAGTAAATGACTTGAAGAAATGAGATTTTCTTTCATTCGCAACTTTATTACTTTCCAGCGATGAAATTTCCGCTACGTTTAAATTTCAATAAAATATCACCCTTTAAATAGCAAATATATTTGAAGTCAAAATATCCATATTCTTGGGATGGAAAATCTATGCAAAAAAGGTAAATGTTTGCATTTGTTTTTTATACTTTTATTTCGAAAAAAAGCTACTATTCATAAAAATAAAATTTTCTTCCGAACTTCTTAACTTTCACAAAATCCTAACTTCTTCCTCCGTCCAATATTCGTTTCCCTTCATTTCGTTCAAAAAGTTTTTCACTTCCGTTTGGGCGGAAATTTGTAAATTTTTCTTATTTTGGAATTGGCTCTTATCGCCTTAAGGACTCTTCTGTCTGAGATTAGGAGACAAGAAAATGCAACTAATACTCCAACTACGGCAAGTTAGAGAAATACTTTATTGAAAAGTGAAATAAAATACAGGTACACTTGCATAGCTAAAAAGATTAAGTTCAAGCCTATTTTTTGTTTTGTTTACTTCACGCTGTTAAAAAAGAAAAACTGAATTGAATAGTTTTTTTGCATCATATATATTTCTGTATATGTTATTTTTTACCTTTTCTTTTTGATAAATATTATTATAAATCTTTTTGCCCAATAATGTATCACTACAAAATATCTAATGTCTGTGTATTTCAAGCATTGCAAGTGAATAAACATTAAGAAATTAAATTCTCACTAAAATAGTCCTTTAAAAAATGTTTTACAGCTGAGTAGGCTAGATTTAGACATTTTACTAGATTATTACGATTTGTTTTGATTTTAATTAAGTCTCACTGTGAAATAACTGGAGGGCCAGTGGAGACACATCTCGGAATTGTGTGCCTCGGTTTAGTGACGAGGAGTACACCCCTTCTCCAAACTTCCATTTGACGCCGAAGGAAGCGCTTTGAGCCTCGACGAATTTAATGTGCATCAGCTCTGGCAGATCTTTAGTGGTTCTATGTTTCGAACGCACGACTTGACAACCCCAATTCATGGACCTGACTAGTCATATCCCACTGCTCAGATATCTATGATACAAGGGTTGTAAACAAAGTTGAGGCATCATAGATGGACAACTTTAAATGAAATAACAAATAAATGTTTGTGCACAATGTATTCCAGCAATATTATTACCAGAAAAGTCATTTTAAATGACGATTAGCCGTAGAATACCATTCAAGGTGGTGATTGTTGATGGCAGTGAAAAAATCCCTGCTGTTTAGAGCACAGATGATACATCAGAATATAAGATGCCTCGGAGGGTTTGCCGAAGTAATAAATAGTTCAAAGTCACAATAACTCCCGTCAAGTGAGGATGGATGGGGTTCCAAGAACTCGCAATGCCACCATCTCAATATATTAGTTACATTGTACATGAAATAGCATCGAGCATTGTCATACAACACGATAGCGAAATTGTCCTCAATATACATAGCCCTTATTGCCGCATGCAGATATTACTGTAGAAATCAGCGGTAGTAATCTGCGTTGACAATTCTTGAAGTGTAAGCATGTCACCTTCTCACAATCAGCCTGGCCTTCACCCAGCTGGGTCCTATTGAAAAAAATTCTACGGAATCTTGGGTGACGCCATTCATTCGAGTGAAGTTTTAAATCAGGCTCATAGAATCGTGCCCATATCTCAACAATGGAGACAATACATTGCAGAAATGCGTCTCCATCTTTGCGATTTCTTTCGAGATGGATAAAAACGAATGCATACCAAATTCATTTGTGCACGTCCATGCGGAATCCAGCTGGACGAATTATTCTCCATGCTTAGACATTTCTCAAACAGTACCGCTCCGCTTCAACACAATACACACATACTAGCCGTTATCTACCCACTGAGTAGGGTATTTCAAGATGTTGTAAGGCTATGTTTGTTTTTAAGTAATATTGAGAGATATTTAAGTCTCAGCATTAAGCTTTCAGTTGTAATGATAATAATTCTTATAGTTCTCAACTGTAGATTTAAAAACAAGTTTTTAGTTTCTGAAATGGAAGTATATTTAACTTTTATGTTCCCTTATCTCCCTATCTGGAGTCAATTTCCTCAAACCCCATTCTTGACGGATTTCTACTCAACGAAAAATTTTGCCAACAAAATTTCATGCCTGTAGGTCTAATAGAATTCCAGAGATGTCGTAAAGAATGAGTGAGGGAGTCGTTTTTTTAAATATGTATATGGATGTATGAATTTTGAGATGATACCATTAAAGATCCATAGTGCAGCGGGGCTGATGCATGTGAAATTATTCGCTTAAACTTTTTACACTTCTTTGTACAAATTTGGAAAGTGGAGTGTTGTGCCTTAGGTTAAGATTAAAGATAGTCTGCATGTCTTCAGCTTGCTTGTATATGTACAGTACGTGTGAACGGACAAATGTAATTAATCACATTCATTTAAGTTTCTAAAAATTAAAATTACGTAATGAATTTTGAACGAGGAAACTTTAAATTTAAATTTAACAAAGTGAAAGAAAAATTAAACTTCAGACACGTATAAGAGAATCTTCAGAAATTATGTCCTTGCCTAATTTTTATATAATTATTTAAAAGTTGCTGCATTTTCTCACTTTTAGAGAGTCTAAGAACTTTGTTAAGAATTTTATAATGTTTTTAAGATGATATAAGTTATAAGCTTTAAGAAAGTTTTAGAACATGGTCCATTCCTTCAAAGAATTAAACTACATGAAATGTGGAAAAAAACCTGATAAAAAATGGTTTAACATTTCAGTTTGTGGTGTCAGGTAACTTGATTATTCTTTCACTTTTCAAAGATAACTGTTTTACTCAATTAAAGTTTTCAAGCAGCATACTCATCATTAAAGAAAACGTTAACTCTAAATATTCTTTTTCAGAAGGCAATATTTTTCCTCATTAAAAAATATTGGAAACATTTTCTAAGCACTAACATGCGATTTTTAAAATCTGTTAGTTATTTTAAAATTAGCTCTTTTTTTATTTATCTATGGAACTAATAATTTTCCTTAAAAATGTAACGCCAAGAAGGAAAGCGAATAGTGAAATTCAATCAAATGTATATAAGCCAGCGTTTCTCAAACTGTGGGGTACGCTCCAGTAGGGGGGCGTGATAAATCTACGAGGTTGCACCAGCATATCGAAAAGTCGAAAACAAAAAATTATTTTAACAATTATTAATTTACTGCAAGTGAACAAACAAAATACATTCTGACATAATGAAAAATAAAATACACATTTACATTGATTTAATGCGCTTTTAAATGTATAAGTACTACGCAATTTATTTTATAAGTGATTTAACAATACTAAATTAAAAGTAATTTTAATAATTACCAGTGACCCCATGGGCTAGTCATATATAAAGTTCTATACAAAAATTAACACTCATCTTCATAATTTGTACGGTTTATAATTATTTCCAAAACTGCCTATAAAGAGTTACGCCAATTGCCCCCGAATGCCACAGTTTTTCATGTAGGCGCGTATATGAGATGTATTAAGGGTGGGGGGGTGGAGAAAAGGAATAAATAAGCAAATATAATTAAATAAGTGAGTGAATATTAACGTCGCGTTGTTCAGCTACACGAGGGCTTTTAGCGACGGACCTCGTAATTTTGAACCATAGTCAAGTGACGAAGACAACACCTGAGTTGGCATCCCCCTCTCCTAACTACCACACCAACGGAAGGACGTCTGAGCTCTCGACAGATTTAATGTGCACAGCTCCCCTACACGGCGGGTCTTTAGCGGTACTAGGCTCGAACTCATGACATGCCTGCCATGATTCGATACCTTGATCACTTAGCTACCGTGGCACTCTGAAATTTTCGAACATTGTCAAGGCCCTTTGATTGCATTCAAAAGCTTTCAGAATAATTTTATGGAGAGTAGTGCACAGAAAAGAAAATAGTAGATCGGAAAGACGTATATATACATATGTGGGGCAACTAACGCTTTGGCTGAGCGAGACGTTTATATACGCCGGGTGACACTTTAGATGTTAAAGTTCTATTTTAGATTTAGCTTCAAAGTATAGTATTATTGAATTCAATGCATTTTATTTGAATGTAGGGAGGGGCGATAAAAATAATGGTTAAATATTGGGTCGCAAATATTGAAAGTTTGAGAAGCACTGATATAAGCAATAAATTGGAAGGGAGACGAGACTAAATTTAGAGAATTCGAGCGACGCAGTTTGCAGAATGAATTCAATATCCAGAAGTTCCATCTCTAACAGCAATAATAGCCTTAAAGTATACGACTACCCTAAAATTGTGAATTTTGCCAAAAAATTGACAAATTTTTTTTATGATTTTATTTTATAGGCTCTCTTATTAGCTTTATAAAAAAAATTATTATTTTCAGTTCTCTAGAATAAATACTATAAGTATTTTAGTAAGAGCAGATGTCATTACTGTAAGCAAGATATATGTCATACTTTTAAACGCGATTTACTCGAAATGCGTTTTTTTTTTAAATCCTCAAAGGGGCCCGCGATTTCTCAAAAAGTTTTGAAAATAATTTCTGAAATTTTTTGTGTATCTTCAGTATAGTAGTAGAAGTGTTTTCACTTTCAGATTTATTGATCACCGTTTTATTAAAAAATTTACAGTCCCTCATATGAATATAATCACTGTTTTTATGCAATTTCATATTACAACTTAGATAAAGTGCTCTAGTTTTTGTAAAAATTAAAATATCTCTTATCCTGAAGGTCACTTCAAAAATAAATAATATAGCAACACATCAGAGTTGAAAATTTGAAAATTTGTTCATATACTTTTGGTACAGAACGGGCCACGTTTATGTAGATTTGGGTTAATTTTTACCCACTTTTTCCCATTTTAGTATTAATAATTTCTTTTCCGTTTTTAATTTAAGTATATTTTTCTTAAAATTTACTAAACAAATCTAAAAAGAATGGAAAAATCCCTATGTATTTTGTAAGAAAAAGTTGTCGCAAGTAGTCGGATACCTTAATGTTGTACATCAAATCGAAGTCTGCTTGAATGACAACGGGTACACTGCTTCCTGTAGCCATCAATAATAACTGGCAAGTGTAGGCATTTCTATTGGCAGCATATCCCCGCATGTTTTCAATGAGTGTCGGATTTGAAGCAGGAATTATACACAAATAGACTCCCTCTATCGATGGCAGGCATAATAGCACAGGCGGCTTGCGGGTATTTTACGGGTATAATGTCAAATAAAAAAAATCGACGCAGAGACTTCAAAGATAGGTCACAGATGCAGTACATAACAAGTCGAAAATGTAACGGAGGTTGCAAAAAATACCAACTTCGTGAACAGAAGGTGTGCTGGATGTGCGCCAAATTGCACCCAATACAGTCATATGGTGTTGGGTCCGTATAACTATGATGAATGCAAGCTAGAAAGAGTTATCTTTCTCTTCAAGCCTACCACTGAAGGATGCATCCTTTATGATAGACACAAAATTGAGACTTGTCTGAAAGGTCTTTTTAATATAAACATTTTGCTTCATAATTCTGAGCCACAATCAACTAGGGAGATTAATTCAGGAGTTAAGATACCTTTCTGTACATTTTAGTCTACTTTATAACACGAGAATAATACATTACAACAAGGGTGTTGTAACGAATCTATACACGAACCTTCAACTAATACTCTTGGGGTAAATTTATTTCTTTTTAATTGTAAGTTCTATTGAAAACTTTCTCCCGAAGAAGACTTGAACTATTCAAATGCGTTGTTATATTTAAGCGTGGACATTTAGGTACGCGAGGTTAATCAAGAGATTGTCAACGAGCAGTCTCTGGATGGTCAATTATTGTTAATTGGTGAATAAGTTATAAGATTAAGGTTAATGAGGACGACCAGAGGTGGTACAACAAATAAGGAAATTACGGTGAATTATACCGTAGAAGTCCAAAGTTTTCCAAAAGTAAGGGAAGCAGTTACCCATATATTAACTCATATAATATACTCATATATATTAAGTAAGTATCCTTCAGCCATGTGATTGCTCTTCTAATTAGTGGAGTTGTGGATCAGTTTTGAAAATAATAACTGCGAACAAAATTTCTCCCGAAAAAGGAAAGATAGTATCAGAGAAGAGATGCCGTCAGGAAGCAATCATTAAATTTTTGTTGTTCTTTTATATGTGTTGTAATAAACTTATGTTTCAATAAATATTGTTTTTTTTGTGGTCCACCTAAGGTTAAACCTTGTTTGCAATATTTTAATACGCGTCAAATTAGAGCAACAATCCTCATCATCAATCCTAATCATCAGCAACAATCCTAAGTATCAGTTCTGGTATCGATCTCATCATTTGAAAGCGTTTTAAAATAGTGAATTATATATTATGGGTTAAGACCTCACGCAGTCGAAATAATAGGAGTGGTAAAGAATGTTTAGTAAAATATTCTTATGAAATTATCGAAGTCAAAGCTATCATTTAAAGTGTGTACAACTTCCCTCTTTTTTAGCAATGAAACTAGCCTACATTTTACTTATGCTTCGGAAAATAACCCGTTTATATGTATCATCTGATTTTGGCCAGTATTTGAAATTATTGTTTTCAAATATTTAGAAATGATTAAATGCAGCCTCATTCTTAAATGTGCTTAAATTGTTTTTTAAAAAGTGCAATTTTTAAGCAATAAATAATTATACATTATTCAATACTATTTCTTTAGATTCTGCTTAGAATTTTGAGCATGCATAAACAGCTCTAAAATGTAAGCTAAAAGCCCAGATTGAACACCAACCTTTTTTTATAACGAAAAAAATTAAAATAAGCATTTAAATTAGCTTCATTACAGTTAAACAAATAGAAAATATCAGTTTTCCCATAAGATTCTGAGATAAAATGTTTCAATTCTTCATTCTATAGAATTTTATATAAATTGAAATACTTAGCCTCCAGGCAACCACGTAAATCGTTCGAAACTTCCTGAAAGCTAACTCAGCGCGAAGCATAAATCAAATTAAAATTTCATTGCACAAGCCTTAAAAGCTTCTGGTAATAGTATCTTGAGTGTAAAGTGCTATTTCATGGTAACTTTCCCGGGGAACTGTCATAAATATTCAGCGTGATTAATAAGATGTGAGCTAAATGCTGGGAAAGTTGTGCGGATTTGTTAAGTCATTATGGTACGGTTTCCAAAGAAGTGACACTATATTTGAAATGAGTATAAATTAATTTTCCTTGCGTATTTATACATTTGATGTTGTTTTTTTAAAAATTTTCTTGGTAAATTTTAGAATGTTACAATTGATAGTTTTACATTAAAAAAAAATTCTTTTCGAATTCGATTTTGGATTAAAATGTTATTTAGTCATAGCGGACAGTATTACCCTAAATTTAATGTGTGTGATTATTGCAAAGTATAAAATTAAAATGACTATGTTGACATTCATATATATAGGAGAAAAAGATTCCCTCACTCTCTCATCTCTGGAACAATTAGATCTACATACTTAAAATTTGGTGCGCTTGTTTCTTTTATTGAGTCGAGATCCAGTAACAACGAGTTTCACGGTAATCGATTACCAAGAGGGTTGTGAGTGTTACGTGGCATTGAAGCTAAAGCAATTTCCGTTTTTTTAAAAAAAATATTATACCAACAGAGTTGTAAATTGGTAAGCATGTTTCTTTTGTTGAGTTGAAATCCGCTGAGAATGAGTTTTGTGGAAATAAATTCTGTGTTGGGGGTTTAAGAGCGTTAAAGATAATCAAACTTCCCCTTTAGAAATTTAAGTACTGTTCTTTTTAACTTACAGAGGCAAGGGACATAAGAAATATTTTCATTACAATCAAAACAATGAAAGGAATTAGATAACTAAATATTGAAAACAATATATATTTTATTATAGTCATACCACATACCTAGTGAAGCTGTAGATAATGACTGGTGAAGGATAAACTTAAAAGAAATACAAAAATGATCTGCATTTTTAACAAAATATTTTTTATGAGAGAAAGAAAGCTAAATGTATTTGTTTTAAATGACTATATAAAAACGGAAGAATATATATACAGTGTTGGCCAAAATTGTGGACACTTTTTAAAATTGCTACGTTTTTCAAATTTGATGCTAATAGAAAATGTTACGTTGCACAAAATGCAAAGTCCTTTATATCATTTTAAAGATAATTTAATACTTAATTCAGTACAAAAAACAAGATTTAAATATTTGTAAAGCAAAAGAAATTATGCTGCAATAAATATCGATATATGTCAGATACTGAATATAATAGTGAGTTATCAGTGCTTAGTGGGGTAGACTTTTTTTTTAATACAGCATCACATCGATGTTTCATTGAGCTGAAAATAGTTATAAGCTCTTCCTTTGCTGTTACAGATGACAGGAAACAATTACATCCTCAATTAGTTTCTTTTTTTTTCATGGGTACCTCTTTCGGACAAGAGTTTTCAAACGGTTGCACAAGTTTTCGATAGGATTGAGGTCAGGACTGCTTCCTGGCCAGGAAAACAACATAATGATCTTAGAACGATGCCAATCTTTCGATTACTTTACTGTGTAGCAAGGAGCTGAATCTAACTGAGAAATAAATGAAGCATTGTTGGTAAGTAAATCTCTGATGAAAGGTAGAAATTTGGGTTCTAGAATTGAGCCGATGTATTTTTTGATATTTATATATATGTCTGTGTGTTGTGTTTAATAATTCTCTATAGTACCCTTTTAAGCAACTTTTAACGACCAGTCCTCCCACACAATTGTTTAATTATTTTAACTGACATGCCCACATCCTTGGTATTTAAATTTTAATCGATTAGAAGGATTGTATCAGAAACTCTCTTCTGTCCGTTTCTGACCAATCGTGGCTTCTGTTAGAAAGAAGTCACTCGAAATTCACAACCAGTATAAAAAATAAGAGTTCTCTGTCCACCTTCTCTTTGCCTGCTTGTCTGCATCATGTAATAGTAGCTGCCTGCTTTTGCTTTTGTGTTACATGCGTGTGTGTGTTCTTCCGAATAAGTTAATTAGTCCAAATGTTGTTAACGCTCATATATGTGTCTTATGATATAAAGAGTTCTCTGTCCATCTTCTCTTTGCCTGTTTGTCTGCATCATGTAATAGTAGCTGCCTGCTTTTGCTTTTGTGTTACATGCGTGTGTGTGTTCATCCGAATAAGTTAATTAGTCCAAATGTTGTTAACACTCATATATGTGCCTTATGATGAATAAAAGAAGAATAAAATTAATTCAGAAAAAGTTTTCCGTTTATCAAGAATCCGACAAACGACATTCCCAGCCACCGGCAACGCTACACTCATTTATATACCTTTCATTTTCTCTCTAATATTTATGCCATATATTCTATCGAAGAACTGAAAAATAAAAACAATTTGTTCCAACTCTTACTTTACAACGTCTCATTCTGACTACTAAAAAAATGTAAGACACATAATAATCTTTAATAGACTGAGAAATTTAATTCGTCCGTTGGTAATTCTAAGAAATGGCGCACGTGATGCTTTTGATAAAGAAAAAATGCATACCTTAAAAATTTTTTCTTCGGATGTTCACAAATTGCACTGAAAAGGAATACGGTTTTAAAATTTAAAATGTTTATAAATTGTCAATAAATTTATAAGTTGAAGAATTGGCCAAAGGTTATGGACAGTACTGGCAGGATATTACTTTCCACATTGGCTAGGCTTGGTCAGAGGAAATATGTGTGTCTCCAGTGGATACAGTCACACGTGGATGTGCCTGGGAACAAACACGCTGATGAGCTGGTGGGTAGGGGTTGTGTTCTCCCTGACCCCTGCTTCTCTGTCTTGAGCCATTCTGAAACTCATTCCTTCAACAGAGCTAAAATGAATCTAACTTGGTGAAACCCTCCTGTTCACCACTGGTACGCTGCTAAAAAAGTCCTGGTCTATCTCTACAGTGCAAGAGATCCAGGGCTCTTCAAACAGCCTGGGCGTGCTTTAGAAGTGGTCACCTGCGTGGTATGTCGTTTGTGCAGGGGGTAAAGTCTTTCTTTACCTGTCCCTGCTCTCTCCATTCTTCTCCTGCTCATCCCTGGACTGCTGGGGCATTTCAATGGGACAGTATTTGGATATCAAATTCTGGATTGTGACATTATTATGCGGAAAAGTCAAAGGGACTTGCTGTATGGCTTCCTGCTCCAAGGTGACTAAATACAACATTATAAGTTTATCCAGCCTTAGGAATTCTTAGTTCAAATATAAGCCTTACACTTTTTATTCACACAGTTTTTTTCCTAGCAATAAACACTTTTAATCACATATTTGCTTCGAAATTGCAGTGATTCTTATAAATGATATTAGATAATAGTATTCTTACACACACATGCGCGCGCACAATAAAAAAAAGTAAGCAATTTTATGAAGAGATAAAGTATGTTCTGCGTTTATATGTACAACTCTTTTTTAAAGATTTCTATCAGTCTTTCAATGTAGGGATAATGAGCCCTGTCTTACATTCAAGAATATTTCCACCCAGGTTTTCAAATCCTCCTCCCTAATGAAAGACACTTCGTGTTAATTGTTGTTAATTCTCCCTACCTCAACTGAAAGCGAATACCTATAAATACAGCAACTGTTCAGTTTTCAAATGAGCATTTCCTTTTTATCACTTTTGAAATAAAAATATAAATATAATGAACAAGAAGTTGTGAATTACTAATGTGTAATGTGTGTGTGTGAATGAGCAATTGATACATATATCAAGGTAATTGTACCAGAAAGTATTTCAAATATTGAAACGCATGTAAACTTCATAACGGCAACAAAAATTTTATATGATGATGGAATTTTAGAAGAATAAATATTTTTCCTGCTAAAATAAGATGTATTCAAAATTTATAAAAAAAATCATTTATGCAACTTTCGTTTTCTGACATACCCATATTTATTAAAATGAAAATGCCTTACGGTCATTTCACATTCATATATAATAGGTATAATGAAAGAAAAATCTTTCAGTGAAATACAAATTCCCGTTGCTATTATAAACACAATATTTCTTTTACAGGTCAAATAACAAAAAGAAATCACTAAGAAAATATTGTTTATCAATTCTCTCATCATCTATACAATACAGAAAATAGATATCTAAAGCTTATAAGAAATAGAAAGTTTGAAAAAGAAATCATCAAACTCAGCGATCAATTTCCGACTGTAATCTATAGTCTTGTCAACCTCTCATTGTCTTATAGTTTGTGTTGACCTAACGTCAGAAATATTTTTCCTTTTTCCTTTTCTACCTCCCAACATTCCAGTTGGGAAAAAAATTCTGGAGATGATATATTTTCAGATATGGATTTTTCTTCTGAAACAAGTCTTTTTAAAGTATAATATACGAACAAAATATAATTTTGTTTGTAGCAGTTTGTAAAACTTTTGTATCATAATTGTGAACTTATATGTTTATAAAAGTTGAATCAATTTAAGAATAATACTTACCTTGAAGGAAGTTTTTAAAGCAACCAAGACATCATGCACATTCAAAAAGTCGATTTTTCGATTTTAGTGTAAGAAAACAGTGCATAATTTTCTAAATCTAAAAATGTATATAGTTTATATGTTTGTTGATAAAATAACCTTAGGTCAAGAAAAAAGTAGTTGATAAAAATGTAAACAAATGACCACACCTCTTTTGACACATTATAAAAGATCGTGTGTTATTGCTCTTGTGTTTAATATCCGTAGCCATTAATTTGTTATTACTAGAAAGGAAAAATATGTATAATATTTTTCTCTTTTTAATGTTTAATTTTTGAAAAACTAGTTTTGCATTAGAAAAAGGGAATCAATTCAAGATTTTCAAAACTTCAAAGATTCAAGTTTCTTTCAGAATAATTGCACAATACTTTTATAAAAAAACTATTCGAATAAATTTTTTTCATTGTTTTACATATGTATGCAAAATACTTTGTACATTCAAGTAATATTTTTGTAAAAAATGGAACTTAAATGAAAATATGTTTGATAAAATTATGTTCATGTTCAGCTAGGGCAAAGGAAAAAAAATTTAATTTAAAATTACTTTTGCAATTCTAGACACTTCAAACTCTTAGTTTTTTCTCTTTTTCTCCAAAGCAATAACTTTTGCCTTTAAATACACTTTAAAAAAGACTATTGCACTATATAGTTTCAAAATTTTGTATTTCTATACAGGATACTTGTGCATATAGTTAACCTATTTTTTTAGTCTAAGTAGCACATAGTGTTTTTTTAAAAAAAACATTTTATGTATAAAAGAAGTGGAAAAATAAAAATTTTCAAAATTACAAAGTTTTATAATTTTTTTAAATTTTTATATTTTATTAAAATAACAGGTTTACTATATATTTTGTGTATTCTTTTGTATAGGCGCAAAAAATATTTTACATATTTAAGGGATACTTTTTTTTAAAAAAATGGTACCTAAACATAAGGATTTATTTGAGATCAAAAAGTTATATTATTCTTAAATTAATAAGAAAAGAAATTGAAGTAGAAGAATATTTTTCTATTTATACAGAATTGTAATGCTCCCACGTTGTGAAATACTAATTAATGCAGCCTTTGATGGTTACAGGAACAAGATATTTTTTAATGTTCATGAAGTTCCACAACACAAGGGGACACACACACAAACAAAATACATAATGTAGGAACGAGACATAAAAGGAGGGAAAGGCTTTCCCTGATTCCACGTGTATCCATGGCTCGGGGACCAACCGGCGGCTCAAGAAAACTCAGGAAAAAAACGTTCTCCTTTCCCCCAAGAACAAGTAGCCACACCTGGCTGTCGTTATTTGTCAAGGGAAGGCAGAGTTTAAATGTAACCGTTACATTCTCCCCCTACACCGCCGAAGACCGTCTCGGCGAGGTGGTGTACTATCAGACAATATGGCATTCGCTCCAGCAGTTCCTCTAGGAATCAATGTTTGTTAGCGAGGCCTTCCTCTTCTCCTCAGAGGTACTACAGGAGAATGGGTCTGTGTGACATTCAGAAAAGGTGTTAAAGCTGATGCATGATAAACACCTAAAGATTCGTCAGGTTTGTCACAACTAGCTACTACAAATGTGGTGGGGGATCTCTGGGATAGCACAATGCAAGGCCCGTCTCTCCTGGGCATCAGTTTGGCACTCCTGTTTTGACTCGCTTTGCTTAATGGGTGCAGTTGTACCCATACTAGATCATTAACTTTATAGTCAGGACTTGGTCTACGTGATTTGTCAGCAGATGTTTTTTGACGATCTTGACTCATCTCAATATTTTCTTTAATTTGTGACATATATCCTTCAAAGCGTTTTAAATAGGGTGTAAATTCAGGTACAAAATTATCGTTATGTATGACAGATCGTAGATCAGTATTTACTTGGTCTAAAGTTCGTAATTCTCTGGCGAAGGTTAGGTATGCTGCCGTGTGATCTGTGGACTCACATTTTGCAGTATTCAATGCGAACCTAATAGCTGGTAGCTTTTCAATCCATAATGTATGGTTGTTACCTACCATCATTGCCAAGCGAGGTTTCAAATCCCTATTTTTTCTTTCTACTGGATTTGCCTGTGGGTGATATACGGGAATGAGACTTTGATTGATATCCAAGACATAACATAACTGCTGCATTACCGCACTTACAAATTGAGTCCCATTGTCACATATTAGTCGACGGGGCACGCCGTACCTTAGGAAGACTTCATTTAGAAGTGTTATAGCACATACTTTAGCAGTAGCTTGCTTTAATGGAAATAACTACCCATTTTGTGGTGTAATCTTCCAATATGAGTATCCACTTCCTTTTTCTGTGCTTGTGTTAGTTTAAACTATGATTCATCCAGAGAATGTGATATGCTGAATAGGCAAATAAATAAAATAGGGAGTAGACAGTTCAAGGTTGTTTGCAAAATGTTCTTTATGACTGAGTTCTATTGATTTTTTTATTTTATTATTTTTGTTGTTGCTGATAGAATAATAAGCATATTTTAAGTGTTTGAAGGTATTATGGTATATTTTGGATATAAATGAATGATCATTCTAAGGATTTTCACAATCAAATAAGGGGATTTACAATTGTCATTAATTAAAGTGTATATATATTGGGTACTTTGAGAATTTCATATTCCTAATTAAGATTCACACAGTGTGGTATATTTAGAGAAGCTTGAATTTATATAACCATAAAAGGTAATTCTATTATGGGGGAATCATGGACATTAGGGACAAAAGCAAATGCGTTAAAAGAGTTAAATTTACTATAATTATATTATTTATTTAAAAAATATACTTTGAAACTCGTAATAAGTTTGAAGAGTTTTAAAATTCTTAAAATAATTTATTCAACCACACACATTATTTCAAGTAAAAATATTTTATTCATATATGCAACTTTTTTGATGCAGTATGAATTAAGAAAAGACTAAAGACTTTGTAAGAAAGTTTAGAGCATCAAGCTTAAAAACAGTTTTGTGTTTTTATGAATTATTTTCACAAAAATTATTAAAGTAATTTAATTATTCTTACACTTAAAAAGTTGAGTTCCTTTTTGTGATTAAAAAGCCAAGGTAATTCATTCAAAATTAAAGGTATAATGAAATTCAATTTTTGTGTAAAATTGATTTTTTCCTTTTAAACAGCAAGTTTTTTCATTATCAGAGCATATGGTAATTATTAAATTTAGATTCTGAAAAATCTTCAATTTCTCATTTTTTCCGTCAAAATTAATATTTTTTTTTATTTATACACAGTGAATTTGTCACATAAAAATGCATTATTGGGTTAGTTTTAGCAAGAAAGAGATTCAATTATGAGTGGACGTTTGCAAAATGTGTAAAGCATAAAAACTTTAAATGAACATCCTCTTAAGATTTAAAAACATTAATGAGTAAAATCTATTTTGAATCCAGAAACCTATGTCTATACCAGATATATTCAAACTTTTTTCTTTGCATGTTCCTTGACTGGCAATTAAATTTGAATACATCTCCAGGATAATTTTTATAAGAATATTCAATTACTTAATGAGTGTTTTATATTAAGACATGTGATTGTGCCGATGATCAGCAACTGAAAATTTCGGAAACTGTCCAAAATGCATTGTACTGTGCTATTAAGAATACTTCGTTTCTTTGGTGTTATATATATATATATATATATATATATATATATATATATATATATATATATATATATATATATATATATATATATGGAAAAAATTTATATAAAAAATAGAACATAACAGGGAGAAAAAAAAATTAAGATCAAATCTAATGAAATACAAATAAGAACCTAACGAGTCAAAATGCAATTTCGGACTTAGGACCGAATAAGTGGGGTTAAACTAGTTTGAAGGCGCCAACCTTCCCCCTTTGCAACTCGGTAGGAAAGACCAAATAAAATAAATAGAAATTTAAAGTATACAAAATCCAAAATATAAAAAATCCAAAGTATAAAAAATCTCATATAAATATGAAAGAACAACCGACTACTATTAAGCAAAAATTCTCCCAAAATGTTTAAGCAGAAAAATATCAAAAGAATTACCCAGTAAAAGGATTCTTCCAAAAAGATTTTAAAACTTCTGCTCACAGAGCTTATTCCAGGAGATCCAACACTCTTGAAACCGATGGAAAGCTTATATATGTTGTGATAAAAATCTAAATTGCACTTAAACGCATCCTTTATACCAGCTTGTAAGGAAGACGCCAAGAAAGATTACATTCAATTTAGTAGGCTATAACTTGGTTGGTTGTCACAAATGTAGAAAATTGGTTGGTTGTCAAAATGTAGAAATTTGGTTTGGTTGCTAAAAATGTAGAAATTTTTCACATTATAGGATTTTTAAGAAGGGTGTTTAAAAAATAAACTGTGTGAAGAGTGTTAAAACAGAATCTTCACAGCAAAACCACTAAAATGCTGACTTTGAAATCCTATTGTTGTATGGTGGTTTTGAAATCAGAACTAGCAAGACGATTAATGTATTTGTGATGAATATATGTTCCTAAGAAGTTAAAAGGATAGTCATGATCTAAGCAGCATTGGAAAAATTTCTTGATATTATTAAATTTATCTATTTTGTTGGTAGTTAAGTTATCATTCCTAAGTAAAGAATTCAAAACAATATTTCTGTAAATTGATAGATGCAAATTGCTGTTTCATACAGGAATTTTAATTACATGGAAACTAAAAGAATCTCTTTTGTCATAAATGTTATATATATATATATATATATATATATATATATATATATATATATGTATAATCAAAATTTCTCTACAAGAGAGAGATGAATAAACAGGATTAAAACTGAAAAGAATTGGAATTGTAAGACAATGAGACAACATAATTTCAGAGGAAATATGAAAAATTAAAATAATAGAGTTAAATAAAAATTTAAAAGAATGGATGCCACAGTATTATAAACATTGCTGACTTAGGACAGCTTATGTATAAAATAATTTATATAAAAGTGGGGTTGAACATGTTTTGTGGCCAGCCAACCTGCCTTCTTTCTGTTAATAATACTGAGCAAAACCCTATAGAAAATAATGGATAGAATGTCTAAATCCATTATGAGAAAAAGGTAACCTACCTAAAAATTGCAGTCAAAAATGCAGAGCTAAATCTGAAACGCGCTAAATCTGAGTACAATAAACAAGTTATTGCTAGATTCTGGACCCAAATACAAATTCAAAGCATAGCAATGTCTGAAAAGTAGCACTTAGCAAAAGAATGAAAGAATAAAAATAGTAAATTAAGAATCGTAAACATACTACCTTTATCTTAGGGAAACTAAGATTATATGATTAAAAAATAATAAATTAAATTAAATTTAAAAAAAGTAATTTTATCTAAAATTAGAGTTTGGAGGTACCTATATCTATCTACGAAGAATAATAGATTTATAATAATAACCTGTTAATAAAAACTATGGAAATTTATATATATATACGCTTAATATATTATAGGACATTGTTTATAAAATAGTGCTCATAATTCACGTTAATTTAAATTGAACGTTTTGAAGAAAGTCATAATCTTAAGATTCTTAACAGAATTTTAGTAATAATGTTTGTTGATTTTAAAGCAGTTTACTATAGAATGCAAAAAAAAAATAATAAAAATTCATTTATTGAATAGTTTTCAAATAAAAGCATACTTTTAAATTGCAGCTATAAATAGAAAGTTAAAATAGAAAATATTGTGAATTTTTTCTTTCAAAATTTGCATAATATTATTCCAAATTAAGTCCAAACTATACATGCTCAAAAAATAGCTTTAAAAAATAGAAGAATTGGCCATTTTGCAAGTCCCAGTTTTCATTACAAAAGATTTTTGACAAATAATGTATTTGAACACTGCAATCGTATGGAGATATTTGCTTATTTCTGATATTTCTTTTGCGTTTTTTTACACTAATTGGTGCATATTCATGCAGTTGCTTTATTGTAATTTATTAATTTTTTCAAAATAAATCCTTTTGTAAATAGATTTATATACATATCCATCTTACATCTAATATAAAATGTGTCAATTGTTGAAGGGTGTTGTTATAAAATAAATTATGTTGATCTCACTTTTTATCAGATAATAGTTTTTCAGCAAATGATATTAGCTTTAATATAATTTTTATATGAAGCCCAGTGTCGGAGTGGTAGTGCATCGCGCTTCCACACCACAGGTCTGCGGTTTAAATCTCGGGCTGTGCAAGGTTGACTCAGCCTTTCTTCCCTTCAATGGGTCGATAAATGAGTACCAAACTTCTACCGGAACATCTGATCATGCACCTCTGTGCCCAAGGTCACGTATACTGATATGGGCATGGCAGGCCTTGGCATCCACGGGCTGTTGCGTCACTGAGTTAAGTTTATAATCGTTACATAGACTTGAGAAAGATATATTTAATTTATAAAAATTTTCCTACTCTGGAATTGAAACACACAGCTACCTTCAATTAGGGAAATATTGGGAAATATTCATACAATAAATGAAAATAGTTCATGCAATAATGAGATATTGTCTTAAAACTGATTTTTTTTTATTATTACTTCAACACTGAAATTTCTTCATTGGCTTTAGTCATATATGGGTTAACTCAAACATTTCAGAATTAGCATTTTTTCATTCTGAGCATGTATACATAATTGATTTGTCTAAATAAATACTATTTTCTTAAATTCAATACTGAACTATTTTCTTCAAATAGTTTTCTGCTTTTATGCTTTGGAAACTTAATATAGTCCCATCATTTTGTACGAACAACACATTATTTCAAGAAATATAAATATGGTTGACTTATGTCATAAATATTATTATTTTTTCTAGGAATAATACATTTTAAATGCTTCGGAAATCGCTGATTTCGCTTGCATTTTTATTAATAAGAACTTATTGTGAAATGAAATAGTGAAACAATGAATCTATATCGTTAAATAAATATTTAAGCACTTCAAACTTTTCGAGTGGATGTAATACTACAAATGACGTTGTTGCTTTCATATGCAGTTAAATGCGCTTAACGCGAAAATGCTTTTGACGAAATATCGGTTAATGCGAAATAATGCAATGGTCTCGACAAACTACTACGTATTTTTATGCTATTTATATCTAAACGCGAAAAGATTTTTTTATGTGAAAAAAAAATACGGAGAACACCAGACATTTAATGAAACGTTTGAGAAAGTTTTTGTATTATTAGACTGTCCTACTGTATCATCAGAAGAATTTATTGGAGTAGATGATAGTGATGCGTGTATAGCCCCAATTATAGCATACAAGGACATATTGAGGTTTGTTTAAAGCTAGCAAAAACAGCATTGATGTATATTCCGGTGACGAAAATGAAATGAATAATTCAACATCCTCCGAAATGAGAACTATCATTAAAAGTATGTGCATTTATTTCTATGCACATTCCAGTGTTGAACTGAATAAAAAAATGAACTACAAAGAACAATTTGTTGACAATTTGATGCTAAAAAAGACAATGCAAGGAAAAAATATTTTATTATGTTTCAAACATTCACAAAATGTTTGGTTTTTCAAAGAATTTGAAAACTTTGTATTAAGTTCTAGTGAATGTTTTTGTTTCATTGATTTATTTTAAATACATGCATATATACACATATATGCGGGTAAAATCTGCTCTAACAAACTTAAGGTATCCGACTACTTGCGACAATTTTTTTTTAAATAAAATTTTTTGTGGATTTTATATTTATTTGGTACGTTTTAAGAGAAACATGCTATATTATGAAGATAAAAAGAAATTGTTGTTACTAAAATGGTAAAAAATAGGTAAAAATTTTAAAACTGGGGCCTATTCTGTACAAAAGGTTCATGAACAAATTTTCAATTTTGATGCGGTGGTTTGCTATTCATGTTTGAAATGACCTTCAGAGTGAGAGATATTTTAATTTTTACAAAAACTAGAGTACTTTTATCTTAGTTATTATATAAAATTGCTTAAAAAAATAATGAATATATTAACATAACGGACTGTAAATTTTTTAATAAAACATTGATTGATAAATCTGAAGGTTGAAACACTTCTAATATTATAAAGAGCATACACACAACTTAATTAATTACATACAAATCTTTTTGAACAATCGCTGTTTCCATTTGAGCATTTAAAAAAAAACACACATTTCTAATAAAACGCGTTTTAAAGTAGTGGCATCTGCTTTTACTAAAACACTTGTAGTTTTTGTTCTAGTGAATGGAAAATAATAGACTTGGTATTTTTATAAAGCTAATAGGATAATTTATAAAATGAAATTATAAGAAATTGTCAATTTTTGGCAAAATTCACAACTTTAGGATAGTTGGATACCTTAATTTTGTTAAATATGTCTTTCTTCAACACGAAGAAATATTTCAGAGAGTTCTTAGATTCATTTTAAAAGATTGTCACTCCATTTTATAATTTGAATATTCATTTCGAATATATGGTGATTAAATCTTCATAATTTGTATACACCTACAATTCTAAAAACATTTTTTCGATTAGAACACAGGTTAAACTACTATATATATAACCGTATGAAAAAAAAATTCAATATTAAAATACATTTATGGAAATGAAGTTTCGGCTTGAGCAAACAATGAAAAAATATTCCTTTGCGTGAAAAAAGGAATTAATTTTCCTTCCACTGTTCAGCTTTTCTGAGAGAAAAATGTTTTAAAAAAAAGTTCAATATCTTATCCCCCGATTTATCCCAAGAAGCAGAAAAAGTCTCTCCTGAGAAAAGTCTTGTTTTCCTTAGCTCTTGCATCGCATCTATGCCCTCAGGGACTTTTCATTCTCTGTAAGGAAGGAAATGTCACCGACGCTTTGGTAGACTCTTAACAGAAAACATCAGGTATGAATAGCGGTAAGAGCTGAACATTTTTACTTCGATAGGGAATGAAAATAAAGTTTCGAAGTTTTTTCCCCCGTACCTATGGAAATTGAGAAACGTTTGGGAAGATCAATATTGTTACATGTACGTACTTAATAATGAGTTTTATGCAGATAATTATCTTCTTTTTTAATATAAAGAATTAAATTTTATTTTTGTGAAGGAGGAAGCCTACTAGTACCTATGCCATGAAATTTGCTCTATATAAAAAAAAATTAATTTGTCTCTAACTTATATTTATGTACAGCAATGTTTCTCAAAGTTTCAATATTGACGACCCAATATTCAATCATAATTTTCCTCGCGCCCCTCTCCAAACAATAGCATTGTATTTAATTCAATAATACACGTTGATACTAAAGCTACAATACGACTTTAACCTCTTAAATACCATCGGCGTGTATACACTTTGCCAAAGTGTTAATTTCCCCGGGCGTATATATAAGTCTTTACGAAGTACAATATTTTCTGTGCCATGCTATCCATATAATTATTCCGAAGATATTGAAATGCAATAAAAGGACCTTTACAGAATGTTTACAAAAGATTTAATTATTTCAGAGGATTTACTTATTTATCTCTTTCCCCTCCCCATACATCACAAACGCGCTCCTTTGTAGAACATTGGGGGGGGGGGGTAGGGAAGCGAATCATGTAGCTTTCATTTAGCAGTTAATGGAATACTTATAAACCATACAAACTATCAAGATAAGTGTTAATTTTTGTATATAATTTTATATATAGCAAGCCCATGGGTTGGTTGGTAATTGTTAATGGTGTTCTTAATTTAGTATTTTCAAATTAACTGTAAAACCCATTTATAAGTGTATTATATCAATGTAGTGTTTATTACGCCAGAATGTATTTTGTTTGTTTACTTTCAGTAAATTAATGTTTTTCAAAAAATTATATTTTGTTTGAATTTTTTAATATGCTCGCGCCTCCCTTGTAAATCTATCCTGCCATCTGATTCCATCTGAGTTTCAGTGATAAAAAAATCGGCGAGATTTAAAAATTTCATAACTCCAGGTTCGCGCAAGTCGTGGCAGTATTGTATATGCAAGTGTATAGCATTGCATACTGTGAAAAATGGGCTTGTACTGTATCGCACGTACTGCATCCTTAAAAATATATTATTATATGCAGGATGCTTCAGGACTAATGTTAAACATCTATTGGAAGGGTAAGAGATAACTAGATAAGTCAGCGTAACATTAAAAAGTTGGATCGAGAAAGTAACACATGCAATGGTGGGTCCTGAAGAATCTCTGAATGAAAAGACATGACGTGACAGAGCAAGTAGTTTAATATCCATTGAAATTTAAGTAATATGGTGAAATAAATACAGGGCAAATAATGCTTCAATAAGGCTTCAAATAAGGTTTTTTGTTTCTCCTTTTTATCTAAAGGATATAAACATTTCTGCTTTTTGAAATTACCATTTTTATTCTACTTTTGTCTTTTTTAGTTAGTAGATGGATGTTTCTCTAGCTGGTATTGCGATGTTAAGACTCGTTCTGGTAGATATATCCCTAAACTAAATGTAAATGGAAATGGAAGGAAAAAGGAAGAAATGCGCAGTTTGCATACGAACAGTAAGAAGTCAACGAAAAGAGTAAAATAATTCCTACACTTGTGAACTATACAACGAAGGATTTAGTGTTTATCCTTGCTTTAAGGATTTCCACATACAATCTCCTTTCTGCATTATTTGTACATATAGTTTGTTTACAACACCAATATTTAGGTGCGTGTTTAGAGTAAAAATTAAGATTAAAGATTTTTTATACAAAAGTTTTGTTTTTTATTCAAGGTAGGTTAATGATTTTTTGCAAGTAGATTTTAATGAAAATATATTCAGAAAGTCTCCATATGACTACATTATTTGTAATAACAATTTCTTAAATAGTTAAAAAAGGGGTTTAAATATTATTATATCATGTTTTTCTTTTTTGTCGTCTTCGATAAGCACGCAGTAGCATTGCACTGTCCCCACGGGAAAATGCGTTGAATGGCTTACCTTCCGATAACGGGAGTCGAGACTGGTGGATATATGACACACCCGTATCGAAAGGGTTAATGGGTAAGTCATACGCCAGTGAATTGAAACGCCTCAAAAGAAGTAGTAAAAGCATGATAAATTGGATGATTGAGAAAATCAATGCACCAGGCTATAAGTTCGATCTATTGGTGGCTAAATGTTAATGCATCCAGGCGGTTACGAATGACACGATTGAATATCATGTTGAAGGTCCCATCGATATAGATGATATCATTTGTTTAAAAAATGCTAATAGTGTGTGTTGTAA
>BMAO01025272.1:0-18065 GCA_019973975.1 Trichonephila clavata
GGTTGGCAGAATGGAATGAAGTTGTCTTTACTGACGAGTCACGCATCTGTCTGCAACACCACGATGGTCGGATTCGAGCCTGGAGACACCGTGGAGAGAGTATGCTGAATAGCTGCGTTATGCACTTCCACACTGGTCCTGCATCGGGTATTATGGTATGGGCCGGTATTGGATATCACTGTCGCACTCCTCTAGTACGCATTGCCGGTACTTTAAACAGCCAGAACTACATCTCTGAGGTGTTGGAGCCATTTGTCCTTCCTTACCTTCAGGGCTTGGCCACAGCCATATTTCAACAGGATAATTCGCTACCACACATGGCACGCATTGTCCAAAGGTTCTTCGTCAATCACCAGATTGAATTGCTTCCCTGGCCGTATCGCTCTCCTGATCTTTCACCGATAGAAAACATGTGGTCCATGGTTGCTCAACGATTGACCCAGATTACACCCACAGTTGCCACACCAGATGAACTTTGGGAACGTGTGGAAGCTGCTTGGTCTGCTGTAGCCGAAGAACACATCCAAAGTGTCTTTGAATCAATGCCGAGGCGTGTGGCAGTGGTGATCTCCAACAATGGCGGCTACTCTGGCTACCGATTCTGGCAGTAACCACACTTCACAGAAGTCTATAAATTTAATCATTTGAAACTTGGTCAGCATGTTATCTACAAAATAAATTTTGTTGTGCTATCTCTTGTCTTTCTTGGTGTTGCATTTACGGTGGCCATCAGAGTATATATATATATATATATAAATATATAGATTATATTCCTTTAAAATAAACCATTTCATTTCTTTCCAATTCAAAATGAGTGAAATTTAAAAATACGATTCTCGATTTGAAGGAGTTTTAGTTGGTGATTAATTATTACATGAGTAATGAACTGCCTAAAAATAAGTTTTCAATAAAATTATCATTAAAAAATATTCGGTTTACATTATAAAATCAAAATTGATCGTAATTTAAATGCTATGGAAACCAATAAACATTTAAAAATAATTTAATTAAATTTTATTGCATTTTAATTCAATCTTGCCATTAACGATTTGTAATCCGTATATCTGAAAAAAATAGGGACTTACCAAAATTCTTTTTTTCCCCAAGTGTTCGAGGTCTCTGTGAAGTTCTGAAGAAGCTTCATATCTAGCGTATCTGTACTCTAAAATGTCAAGGGCTTATTCCGCAAAACAGTTAACTGTCTCTTGAATTATTGAAATAAAAATTTCGATATGAATAATATCACGTATGATCAAGAAGCAACTGATATAAATATTTTGTTGTACAAAATACTATTTAAAAATATATATCACTCATAGAAATTCAAATTACATTGAGCACATAACTCTAAGCCAGGGATTAGCGACAGGGTCCAGGTTGAATTCTCAAAGAGGTCAGTACAAATTTTTAATGTCTAAAGTATTCCAAGGATATTATGCTGGGACAATGGGAATATTTTCTTTTTAAAATATCATTTAATATTTAAAGGTCGTAATTATTAATTAATTAAGTCCATTTTAATATGGGTAGATATGATATACGTTGGGCTTGGTGGTGTAATACCCATATGTCTAATATAAAAAATATAATACTATCCAGTATTATATTATCAACAAATACTATAATTCTATCTAATATGTTTTTTATAACATATCTAGTAAACTATTTTATTTCCTAATCTTCAGTTTATTTTCTTAGTCAAATTTGTAAGTGTTAATTATTATATGTTAAAATAATTATGCACTGAACATATTATAGAGAAAAAATGTTAAGGATACGTGTAAAAATTTTTCTTTTATATGAGTCGTAAGGTGGGAAAATCTTTCTTCTAAGTGGAAGCAACAGAAAGTGTAAGTTTAAGTGTGTCAATATTTGAAAAAAAAATCATTGGTACCAGTGACGCACGACTGCTCATCTTTCACCAATGGTAAAAATTTACAGATAGTTTTTCCCCCAGTCTAACACATACCGTATATTCCGGAGAATAAAGCGCACTTTTTACATAAAAAATAAGAGCAAACTTAACGAATGCGCGTTGTAAAAATGATAGCTTTGGAAATAAAGAAAATATGAGTATATAAAAAGTTAGATTTCTACACGTTTCCAAATTTAAAAAAAAAAATTATATTCCTTATGAAAATTTAGAGATGAACATGAAAAATGAGATTTTTGCTTATTTATCTATATACTATTTTTAATGGAAATAATTATTTGTATAATGTGAATATATTCTTTCATACGCATCATCGAATTCTATTTCTTTTTGACCATCAATGTTACTCTGATTCACAAATAATCATCTTCATTTCCCTCTAGATTTTCAGATATACTACTCTCTCTATCTATAAATGACTTTTTAATGATGCAAGATTTCATTTCATTTCATGCTTTTATTATTAACTGAATATTACATCCATCATTCAAAAGATAAGAATTCATTGTACATGTATATTTAAGTTTCTTCGTAGTGAAGAGTACGCGTTGTATGGCAAATACACCTAAAACTTAAAAAGAAAGTTTGAAAAAACAAGGAGAATTTTGCCCTGTGAGAAACCGTCCCAAAGTACAATTTGCATCATGTTTCTAAAAGTTTTAAAATGATGGTATAAAAATGCGAAATACATAGAGATATATTTTTTCGAACTCATATATTTCTTAGCAGCTATTTTTAAATCAACAAAAACGTCTTCTTCTGCTTCTTTTCTATTCATTATCTATACTAAATATTTTAGGGACACTCTATGCAAATTTCAGCTGAAATATTTTCTAAGAATACTAATAATTCAGATATATAAAAGTTTAAGTAAATAAGTGCAAAAATAATTTTATTTTTAGTACCAATATTTTCAGCAACATAATTGAGTATTTTTTAGAAACGGAGACAATAACAAACAGTGATATATTTCAACAACAATAGCCATTTATTGTAACTGAAATAACAACAGTAACATTAAAAGGAAAAACATTTATCAATTGATGACACCATACAACAAAGAATTGACATTCATGAATTATAATAGCTAGACGCTGTAGGATAAAAAATTTGTTGCAGAAAGATAAAGTTTCAAACACATAATAGGTGATAGTGCTCTGTATAATGAAGACAAAATCAATAAGATCATTATTTATCAGTGACAGCACTGGATATGGAGTTTCTGTTACTTTAATATCTAGGATTAACTACAAATTGAACAATGGAAAGCTTATTACTCGGAGAAAAAAAAATTAAAGGCACCCACAAAACAAACAACGGTAAATCGAAGAACTATTGAATTATTGATATTTGTTTATCCAAAATTAGCACTATTATATATGAACTGCTTTTAAATTTAGTTATTAATATTAGTAAAAAGGATAGATGTAAAAGCTGTTCAAACAACGATTGTAAAGTAATAAAAATAGCATTATTGGTGACTTATAAATAAGTCAGCGTTTCTCAAACTATGGGGCGTGGTAACTCTACGAGGGAGGCGAGAGCATATTGAAAAGTCTAAAACAAAAAAAATTCTTTAAAAAATTATTTATTTACTTAAAGTAACTCAAAAAAAATACATTCAGAGATAATAAGAAATAAATACACATTTACACGGATACAATACACTTTTAAATGTATCAATACTCTGCACAATGTTTTGTTATAATTGATGCAGCAATACTAAGTTGAGAAGAAGCTTAATAATTACTATTGACGCCATGGGCTTGGCATACATAAAGTTACATACAAAATTAAAATGAATCTTGATAATTAGTACGGTTTAAAATTAATCCCTTAACTGCCGATTAAAAGATGCGTCATTCGCTACCTAATGAACTGTTTTCCCCGTAAGCATGTGTATGTGATATATTGGGGAGGGGGAAGAAAAGGAGTGAAAAGAGAGAGAGAGAGAGAGAGCAAATCTTCTGAAATAAGTAAATCCTTCACAAACATTTTCAAGGTCTTTTCATTTCAGTCCAGCGCCTTCGGGATAATTTTATGAATAGCAGCGCACAGAAACGATCGTACTTCGAAAAGACGTATATATACGTTCGGGACAATTAATTCTTTGGCTGAGCGAGATGTTTACACACGCTGATTACGCAAGAGATCAAAGTCGTATTGTAGCTTTGACGTCACATTTTATTATTATTGAATTCAATACATTGTTCTTATATGGACGGGCGATAAAAATTATGATTGAATATTGGGCGGCAAATATTGCAAGTTTGAGAATAACTGAATTAAGTGGAAAAAAAGCATCAAAACAGACAATTTTAATCAATTTTTTAAAACATTTTAAACCATATTTTTATGTAATGTAACCTGAAATATTCATCGATTAGAATTTCGATAAAACTTAATATTACACCTACTACATAAGATGAAAATCTGTTATAGAATGAATACTTATTTTTACCATTTATTCTTGTATTTCGACGCATATCATCGCTCCTTTTTTTTAATCACGATGTAGATCTACGATCAAATTTTTACGATGCGAATATGCGTGAATACAAAACGACTGCAAACGCAATCACTTCCAGGAAATGTCTTTTTTTTTCTTTTTTTTTTTGCGCGTGTATGCTTTTTTTGGTGTTTCGAAATTTTTGCAGCTGCATAACCACGAGATACGGAGAGTCAAGAGAATGTTAAAATAGACACTGTTGCTTCCTCATGCCCTCATAAAACACTTTAGTATGATTATGCGCGATGTGTCTATTTGATAAAACGATTTCGATGAAGAATAGGCATTGAGTCCTGACTACTATTAAAATTTCCTACTCAAAATAAAAGAAATAAAAAAATTGTCATTATTTACCTTAATATCCGGTGTATGACACGCTTCTATATTTTCAAGATGCAATTTTTAATTATTAGATATATTAGCCGTTGTCACTCCCTTTTTTACAAAGAAACCTAAAATGTACGTGCGTAATGCTCCTATGTTTTGAAGTCATTTATTCGAGCTATTATCCTAGGATATAGAAAAAATAATATACTTCTAAAACTACAACCCTTTACGTTCATAAAGAATATTATTTCTTTTAAATAAGCTGTATTTCGATATACAGTCAACTCTCGCTAATTCAAACCCTCGATAATACGAACCTCTCGTCTATTCGAAGTATTTGTTCGGCCCTGGAAAAACTCTTGATATTTCGAACTAAAACAATACATTTTGGTACACTCAATATTTCGAAGTAAAATCTGTGGCTGGCCGGAATAGAATACGCGATAATTCGAAGTGATCTTATAAAACTCTCGACAATTCACTCATTATCATGAAGAGTCCTGTAGCAAACAGGCTGGACCTTACATTTTTTGTGTTTTATTATTTCTACTTGTCTCCCTTGTAACGTAGTCCCTTTGATGACCATCGGAGTTGACTACGATAACTCTGACAGAAGCTAAAGTGTCACTAAACAAACTATGCAACTTTTCCCTTCAAAATCATGTTGATGCGGACGCCTGTCAAGCTTCATTTATTCTAAAAAAATCTATGTACAAACTTATATTGAATGCCATAAGACAAAAAAAAACAACAGATTTTTTTCGTCAAAAAATTACAATGCACAGCATATATTCTTTTAACAGTTTTTTTTAATATATAAGTGTATCCTTTTAATATAAGACTTTTAACTTCTGCATAATTTTTTTACTGCATATTATGTACTATTTAAAAATACTTAAAAATAATTTTATACATATGTACAATTGTTGCTTTATTACATAGTTTAAAATTTAAATGCGTTAGAAAAAATATTTCTTTTTGTGTATTTTGGGAGTTTTTCTACCCTCTTGATAATTTGAAGTTTTCCATTGGTCTCTTGAACTTCGAATTATATCGAAAGTCGACTGTATTTAGAAGTCTAATATTTTTCTTTGCTCATTTCTTTCTTTGTTTTTAAGGGGATGGTGGATCCTCACGATGCCAAATTTTGGTCAAAATTGCAATTTTAATTTTTTATACAAGTAATAATTCTTATATTTCACAGAAAAGTTCTGTCAAAGAATATTGCCATTCTCTAATTAATAATTACAGAATTATTTTTTTACTTTACTCAAATAAAAGTTTAAAAAGCACTTTTCTTAGTTCGTAAATTTTCCGTTTTCATTGTTACGTAAAATGCTCCTTGCGTTTCAAATTACGTCATATCTCTGATATTTTCACAACTTATGAAAGATGATATAATTCACAAATTTGTGCATTAGTATTGTAAAACATTTAACGGATAATATTTTGTGCTGTTTTGAATACATTGAATGCGTGACAATGGTGAAATATTTCATACAGTATAGAAAACTTATCTTTTTTCATCAAATTTTAATCTGAATTTAAAATCCATGCACAGATATATTTTGTTGCAGTTCATCTATAAATGAAACAAAAAGTATTTAAAAACCAATGCACAAGGAGCATTTTAAAAATAGTTTAAAAATTTTAAATTTTTTAAGAAATTAATTTATATTAGTTTTTTTTAAAAAAAATGTATTTAAAATTTTGAAATATAGTAATGGTTTACGATATTTATTCCAGTTTCAGCTAACTAAGCTTTATGATACCAACGAAGCTGTAAATTATCCAGCAGAGGTTTTGAACTCATTGGATTTGCCAGGCATGCCACCGTACCATTTACAATTGAAGGTTGGATCTCCGGTTATTTTGCTTCGTAATTTTAACCCGCCACGGCTGTCCAATGGCATGCGATTAGTCATTAAACAATTAATGAAAAACGTTGTCGAAGCTAGCATTTTGAATGGCAAGTTCCGAGGAGAAGATGTATTACTACCACGAATCCCTATTATTCCCACAGATGTGCCAATTCAAACGGATTCAATTTCCAATTAGATTGGCATTCGCAATGACAATCAATAAGTATCAAGGCCAAACCATGTCTGTTTGTGGCTTAGATTTGGGCACACCGTGTTTTTCACACGGACAATTATACGCGGCATGTTCTCGCGTGGGTAAACCATCCAGTTTGTTTGTGTTGGCTAAAGGTGGACTCACTAAAATTATCGTACATGACAATGCACTAAGAAACTGATAAAGTTATTTTTTAACTGTCAGAATTTATGACAGAGATGTAATTTAAATTTATTAGTTAAAATAATAAAAGTATAAATAATTCAAAAAATGAATGCTTGCTGTTTTGTAATTTTATAGGACGTCATCGTTCACAGCGCTCCATTCCTCTTTCAGTCATATACCACATCCCCACACACTTTCAATGAGTTAGTTATTTTTTATTTGACTACCAAATATTTACTAGAAATAATTTATGTAGCAAAACAACGTTTGCCGGGTCAGCTAGGCTAACTATAAAATTTTCCAAGGCCACGTGTTGTTAATTTCCATTCTCGCTAAAAGACGGCAAGCATATTCAAGGCTGATTTTGTAATTTTGAGGTTTCAGCATTCATTTGCATGATGCTGATCTTATACGGATACCATTTTAAAATGTATCGTAGAATTTTTCATACTGTCGATCACAGAATCTCCACCTAGCGTGACACTGATCTTCCAATTGTTGAAGAATAGATAGAACTTGAAGCTCTGTTAACCTCAGCAGTAGCGACTTCTTCGACAGTTTCAGTCCTGTATAGGAGAGCACAGCCAAATTTTCGATGTCTTCAAATTTCCTGATCATCTATCTCAAACCAATCCTCGATATGGGACCTTTTTGCAGATCCTTTAAGCGATGATATTCCCGCACAGCAGCTAAGTAGTTGTTGCCGTTTTGAAAAAAAAGTTTTAACAGTAAAACTCAATCTTTTTTTGTATGGATACGATTAACGATGACAAACTCACTCTGAGCAATGACTGCAAGTTTATAAAGGTTTTATGGATTTGCAAAAGGAATAATCGATAAAAGGGACCTGGTGCTCAAAATATGTACTAATGTTTTTTTATTGCAAAAATGTTTTTCCCATGCATATATTCCAAGTTTCATTAAAATCTGCAGAATAGGTTCTACAGGCATCTGAAGAATTTAACTTAAATTATAACAACCGGTATATCATATTATATTAGTAACTGTAAAAGTTTTGTGAAATTTTATTTCTTAATGTAGTATGGAAAATATTTTTATATTTCATAATTTCTGTCTTTGAATACCTAAATATTGTTTAGATTATGGAGTTTTAACTTTATTTTGTTCAGTTCCCTTTCTTTTTTCTTCTCTGTAATAATATATCCTTTTTCATACTTTCATATAGCAATTTTCTATTTTGTTAATGTTTGTAACCAAAAAATAATACATACTTTAATATTTCTTATATACACTCAAGAGCAAAAACATTATGACCACTTGTAAATAACGAGTTGGCCCACCACTTTCAAAATTTTGATGTTAATTTTGTGTATATTATAAAGGAAATATTGAAGCGTGTGTATATGTAATAATTAAACAATTGTGTATTAATTGCTTAAAAATATGGAACAATGACTACCCTCAGTGATTTTCCAAAAACTGCCCAAACCCTTAAAAGGGCAATTATAAACCATATTAAACATTTACACTCAAAAGCCAAAACATTATGACCACCTGTCAATAACGAGTTGGCCCACATTTGGCATGCATCACAGCTTCAACCCGCCTTGGCATGGATGCCACAAGTCCTTGATAGATGGCCGGAGATGGATTGTACCATATGTTTAAGCAACGGTCACGCAAATCCGAGACATTGCGAATTGGTGGTGTTTGAACTCTGAGCTGCCGTCCCATGACATCCCAAATGTGTTCTATCGGATTGAGATCCGGTGAGTTAGGTGGCCAGGACATTAACTGGAATTCAACATCATGTTCCTGGAACCACTCCAACACAATTTTAGCATTGTGACATGGGACATTGTCCTATTGGAACATTCCATTTCCAGCTGGAAAAACAGAGACCATGTAAGGGTGCAACTGGTCTACAATGATGTTCAGATACCCTGTAGCATTCATGGTCCGCTCTACCACAACTACGGGTCCCAGAGACGCCCAAGAGAACGTCCCCCTAAGTATTATACCGCCACCACCAGCCTGTGAATGACCCACTGTACATTGAGGGAGCAACTGCTCGCCTGGAAGATGGCGTATCCTGACACGGCCATCGGCTTGATGAATGACAACCGTGATTCATCTGACCATGTAACTCTCTCCCACTGATCCATGGACCAGTCGCGATCTTCCCGGGCCCAGCGCAGGCGCAGTTGGCGATGACGCTTGGTCAGCAAAGGCACACGAGTGGGACGTTTGCTGCGTAGCCATATCCAACAGTGTACACTGAACAATGTGCTCCGATACTATTCTACTTGGCCCTGCATTGTATTGGGCTGTCAGCTGAGCCCCTGCCCGGGTCTGGTTTTGTTTCACCATGCGAGACAGTCTCCGACGACCTTTTTCTTTAAAAGTGTGTAGACGTCCAACACCATGTCGTCTACTGCTGGTTTCACTATCATTCATCCCCTTTTCATAAGTACTAACAACTGTAGATCGCGAACTACTTGTTCCGAGCCTTCGAGCCATTACGATATGTCCTCTATCAAAGCCGCTTAGATCCGCAGACTTTTCCATCACACACAGATGTAAGTAAAAGAATGATTCTTCAGACTCTCCAGCAGCAGTTAAATAACACTTCCACCTGATCATGTCCCTTCCAAGTCATCCAGGCGAGTTCATTGCAAAATATAGGGGTGGTCATAATGTTTTGGCTCTTGAGTGTATAAGTGCTTGAAACGTGTTGTATATAATTATTTGATAAATAATTACTTTTTTTTTCTTTTGCATTCTTGAAAAGAAAAAAAGTATGAATTATAATTTTTATATAATTTTTATGTAGTAATAATTTTATCTTCTTTTCCTGTTCTTTTTCATGAAAATACTCTGCATTATATTTCATTAAATTGATGTAAACCCTGTTTTGGTTATAACTATGACAATAATATCAGTTAATGAAACCATTAGCAATACTATAAACCCATCTAGATATTATTTATTTAAAATCTTGAAGATCAGTTGTAATCGAAATCTATTTTCATTGCAAGGCTGGATGACATATATAAAACATATCCCATTAATTTCTTTTAAAAAATCGATCTACCCATACATTTTCTTTCCAATAATTGTCTTTTGTATATTGTGTGAACAAATTGAGATGTGTTCTAAGAAATGATACACTATCAGGAAGCTGGCTCGTACTGATTTCGATCAGTATAGATTGGAAGTCTGCCATGTTGGCTATAGAGATTAGATTAAAATTAGGTCATGTTGATCATAGAGATTAGAGTTTAGAGGAATTATTGATTCTATTTGAAAGGGCATACATCTTTAATTTGCATTTGCGCTTTTATTTTTATCTAGAAAATGTAGGTTTATTGAGTTCTATTTATTGCGCGGCTATTCATCAAGTTAAATCGAGAATTTTTGCTAAATTTTAAAACCTATGTGAAAAGATGCTCCCTAATATATAGATGAAGAAAAAATCAATTAAAATTAATTTTTATTTTAAGTACTACCATAAAAGAAATGACGTTTAAGTATTTTATCCTTTTTATAGTAAAAAAGCAAAGTAATTTTTATTTCAGAAAATCAGGTATTTTATTGCTTTTAACATTTACTGGAATGAGCTAGGCCGGCTACTAAACCGTTAAAGAAAAAAACATACATATATTAAATGTTCTAGTATTTAATTAAAAAAAGAAAAATTTACAGTTGGTATGACAGTGCAGCGATAATACGGAAAATGAAGAAAAGAAAAAAACCTTGGATAGGACTGACTCGAGGGTGATGGAGAGAGAGCTGGAGCTCATGAAATGTAATGTACATTGCATTATGATGATGATTATAATGTCGTATCCATGACGGGAAAAAATTAGACGGTACCATGGCCCAGATGACTTTTCTGGTAATCTGATCAATATTATCCACATAGAACAACGTTCCTCAAACTGTGGGGCACGCCCCCGGGGGAGGATATCTCTACATGTAGGGTACAAGCATATTGAAAAGTCAAAAACTAAATATTATTTAAAAAATCATTAATTTACTTAAAGTAAATAACAATGCATTTTGACGTAATAAATAAAATTAATATTTACGCTGATATAATATACTTATAAATGTATTAGTATTGTACAATGTATTTTATAACTAAAGTATCAGATGACCCTAAGATTGTGAATTTTATGATTTTACTTTATAGGGGTCATCTTATTAGCTTCATAAAAATACCAAGTTTATAAATTTCCGTTCCCTGGAACAATAACTACAAGTGTTATAGTAAAACAGATGCCATTATTTAAGCAAGATGTCATACTTAAAACGCGTTTTACTCGAAATGTGTGATTTTTTAAAATACTCGAACAGAGATAGCTATTGAAAAAAGTTTTGAAAATAATTAGTTGTGTGAAATTTTTTGTGTATGCTCTGTATAATAACAGAAGTGTTTTAACCTTCAGATTATCAATCACTGTTTTATAACAAAATGTACAGTCCCTTATGTAAATATAATCTATGTTATTTTTAGGAGTTTTGTATAATAACAAGTTAAAGTGCTCTAATTTTGTAAAAACTAAAATATCTCTTATTCTGAAAGTCATTTAAAAAAAAACCTAAATCCAACAAAAAAATTCCTATATATCGATCTTTTTATAAAACAGTTGTCATAAGTAGTCCTCTACCTTAATTAACAGTACCAAGTTAAGGACAAGTTTAGTAATAACCAGTGCCCTCGTCATATATAAAATTATACACAAAAAATGTGTTAATTGTACGAATTTTTGATAATTTGTGCAGTTATAAAAAATCCCTTCATTGCCGATTAAAAGTTACATGATTCGCTCTCCAATGCCTCCGTTTTCTACGTAGGAGCACGAATGTGTTGTATTGAGTCGGAGAGGAAGAAAATGAAACATAAGAAATCTTCTCATGTAAGTAGAGCCTTCGCAAACACTGCTGAAGTCCTTTTATTGCATTCCCAAAGCCTTCGGAATATTTTTATGGATAGCAGTGCACAGAAAAGATCGTACTTCGGAAAGACGTATTATACGTCCGGGGAATTCAGCACATAAGTTGAGCGAAACTTATATATACGCCAGTGGCACTTAAGAGGTTAAAGTCGTATTGTAGCTTTAGCGTCGAAGTATAACATTATTGTATTTCTGCATTTTTATTTGTATGAAAGAGGGTGCTATGAAAATTATGATTGAATATTTAGTCGCAAATAATGAAAGTTTGAGAAGCACTGACATAGAGGTTTGTTGACGAAAACAGGATCCCTATTTCTTGTTGAGCAGCAAGAATAGTCGGGCAGTTAAAAATAGGAGCAGGTTTTAGCTCTATATTTAAACAGTAACAAAAATTCTTGTATGTTCTCCTACCATCTTTATCAAACTTCATTCTTTTGTGATTACCTGTTCTTATCCTAGCAATAGTCTTTATTATAAGGGTGGTCTCCACTCCTATTACATATTTAACATTTCATTATTTACTACTCAATTATCATTCATAAAAAATAACAATCGCATTTTGTTATATACATATAGTATTGAAGAAAATTAATTCGATTTTGATTTTGAAATCATTTAACTAAAATTTAGTCTTTTCCTATTTTTTTTCGAAAACTCAATCCTTTTGAGCAATATTAAATTTTGAAATTATTTTTTATGATTTTTCTCTTTAACTGCATATTGTATAAAGATTTTCTGCATAAGTAGGTTTCGATCAACAATAATTTTTTCTTCTCCATGCAACTTCGATCCACCCTAAAATTCATAATGATACAAGAAATTTATATAAGTTTTAATAGATAAGCCTAATGGACAACAATGTCATTTCGTGGTAATACAATTTCAGAATAATTCCACACACACATTATGCATTAAAAAAGAGTATTTTGCTTAAAATTGTAAGAGGCCAGTATGATTTGTATAAAAATCTTTTATTTGATGATTTTTGCAAATTTTTAAATGCAGTCTGTTTATATGTGATATATTAAGCAAATTGGCTCAAAATACCACAAATTATTTATTTATGTTATTTCTTAAATTTAAAAATTAATGAAGTGATTTTTTAAAAATGTACTCCATCAACAGTTATTGACATACCATGTGAAATATGATTTATACATGTATGCCAGCCATGTACAACAAACTTTTGTATGGCTTTTGTAATATCATCAATAGAACTCGCAAAACTCTTTTTTTGTGTAATTACTTGATGGAAATTCTAAACATTTTTTTATGAGTGTTTATTAAAAGTCTTAAAAAAAGAATAAATTCTAATTCAACAGTTGCATTGAATTCAAAATTGCATGAATATTCTTGTCATACATATTCATACTAATAGTTAGAAAAAGTATGAAAATATTTAATGTGTAACAGAAAGTCCACATTAATCCATGTAACAGAAAGTAAAACACTTATTGCTTCAAATAAAGAAAAATACAGCCATGTATATATATATATATATATATATATATATAAGCCGAGAGTAGGTTTTTTTCCCCTTCAAAATTTACCTGAAACTCGAATACCGTTTTATAAACCGAATTGAGAAAAATAATTATTCAAAAATAATTTTAAAACGTATCACTAAAAGTTACCAAGAGAATAATACAAGGGGGCTATTTTCCAATCACATTGTCGTAAAGTAAAACGCCAGACATCAACGATACTTTTATTTCTCGTAACGCACCTCAGAAACATATTTTTCGCATTTCCCCCTAAGACCTATCTGAAGCCTACACGTATCTTTCGTTAATTAGTTATCTTGTACAAACTGTTCAGTTTTACTTTTTTGACATTTTGTGTTTGTTTAAAAAAACGAACAGGAAAAGAAATTGACATACTTCGAATTACAGGCAGTGACGTCCCCCTCTATCTTTTAAAGAGATATGTGACATTACTAACTATAGGGATCATGTTGGATGAATATTTTAACAGCTGTACGGTTACTTGGCATATGTCTATAAATGAAAACATTTTCGAGATTGGATTAGAATAGCTTTCTGAATATCAGGGTAAATGCCGAAAGCACATGATCGCTGACTTATATATCTTGCCATGGAAGAATAATTCGCCGCTGAGTCCTTGCATTCAAACTTCCAACGAGGGAATGTGGATTTCACGAATTATTCGGAACCTAGAATTCCGGACATTGATTTTGAAAAATTTATGTGACTTTATTTTTCTTTTAAATAAAAGTTTTATTCAATCACTTCAATTGTTTGCGCAAAGCTAACAAAAAACGCCTTTTCTTTATTTTTTTTCAAATCATTTTTCTAAACTACACGTTTTTCCCCGAGTTTAACCAATCCTTACGTAAACCCAACCTCCATACTTCCAGCTCTAAAAATCCCCGTATTATTCATGGGAATATACAGCGGTTGTTCGAGAAAATCAACTTAAAAGTTTTATTTGCTATAAGGGTGTCAAAAGCAACAAACATAATGTTCATCACAACTCTGGTTTTTAACTTATAGCCCTCAGATTTCAGATAATTAATAAAAAAAATAAGCAAAAAATAATTTACGATAAAAATATTCTTTTAGCTGATTTTAACCCGTTAAATTTTGACAAATAATACTCGTAACTAAACTTATCCAGTATAATCTTATTGACATTTAAGTAACCATCAATCTTCATGTGAATCATTTTATTTCGAATAACTTCAAAAACATAGCATTTTAAAATTTTCGACAAAGTGAAACAAAAAAGTGCTTGAATGCATTTTTTTTAGTTGAGAAAGCCTCAAACTATCCCAAATTACTTTATCATAGAAACTGAAATTCTGGCTTTAAAAAATTTTTATTGGCATCAGTTAACATCTGCAACACACAAGTTATATTTACAAATTACTTTTCACTGTGACTTTATACTTTAAAATAAATTCTCAAACTATGGAAAGAATCTTAGTCAAGTCTTCGAAACAAATGCAATTTATTTCTAGAATCCGTTTTCCTCTAGTAAGCAATTGTACCTTTCTATTAGATTTCCTGACAGTTGAAATTTTGTTGGTAGTTACAAAGAATTTTCTTTCTTACCTTTATTCAGCAAAATCAGTGTTTCCTTCAAATCATTTAACAAAATTGGGTATCATTTATAGCTGTTGCTTATTATATTGTGAATAATAATATGAGAAAAACCCTTATTATAACTGCAGCACAACGGTGACCGATAGTTCATAGTGGTTTATTCATTTTCATGGATTACGAATTTTTGTTGCATGTAATAATTCCAAGTCAAAGTATTGAAACAACGAAAAACAAGGCATGTTTTTACTTATTTCGGGAGAAAGGAATGTTTGATTGTTTTAAGTATATTTTCACATTCGGCATACTTTGCAGATAAAACGTTACACGAACACTAATATGCTTTTGAAAATATTTTCAAGTGTTTTCTTTTTCTAAAAATTCGAAAAACTAGAGAATAATTTTCACCGCAATTCTAACATTTTGAACAGTGTGCAAAAATTAGTTCAATTCCTTCAAACAAAAATCACTGCAAAAAGTTTGTATCTAGCGGCATCTAAAGTTATGATCACACACTACGCTATAATGTTTTGCTGTCACCTTTGATAAAGCTGTTGACCAAACTGATTCCTTATTTTTCACAAATTTATTTTTGTCCTTTGAATCTAAACCGTGAAGATTGAAAGAATAAGGCAAGGAAGTAGCGTCATATTATTGTTTGTAAGTCAAGCTTGGTGTTGAGTGATAAGCAGAGAGGTATGTTAGAAGATAATTTTTAACCATACA
This sequence comes from Trichonephila clavata, assembly GCA_019973975.1. Taxonomy (NCBI): domain Eukaryota; kingdom Metazoa; phylum Arthropoda; class Arachnida; order Araneae; family Nephilidae; genus Trichonephila; species Trichonephila clavata. The sequence goes on from BMAO01025272.1 coordinate 15,721, forward strand.
TATATCTTCCAACAATGGAGTTCTTAAAATGAGCAAGTATACACAACGGAATTTATCCATCCCTTCAAAATGCACTGCTTTCTTAAGCCTTGAGAACCTATACATCCTCAAATGATGGCAGAGTTCACTGAGTGTTTCAGGTAATCACTTGTAAACGCTTTTTGCTAGAAACACCAACAACCCTGAGGACCGTGGGAAACCCAGAACATTAATTTATCGCTAAAAAATACGTTATATTCTTGTCCTGAATACCTCTATGCCCCCATCTATCTTTACTCTTCTGGCTATTTGCTTGCAACGAAGTAACGATTATATCACTTGAACACGTGATTAGAAATCAAGTTCATGGAGCCTTTGCAATGTGGTAGGTGTAATATCCGTTTTTGTCCTCAAAACTTTCTGCTGATGAATATCAGGTTCCGAGAACGGTTTTCCCTCTTGATATATTTCACCACATTCTTATTTAAGGTTATATTTTCACGACCCCTATCTGGAAAATTATTTTTCAAACCTTAATTTTTAGAATAACCTTTTAAAATTTTACTTTCGGTATATTAAGAACAATTATTTGACTAATCCCTCCCGTTACGTAAAGTCACAATCACAGTTTTAATACTGTTTGTTGTCCTTTGGTGTACTTTTATCCCCAGCTTAAGCTGACTTTCAAACTCGCTCTAAAATAGCAGTATTAAGGCAAATTTTATATTCTACGCTGATCATTCAAGAAAAAAATGTAACAAATATTCTAATATACTGCGTCACCTCTGGGAATATTTGAATTTTTAAGTATTAAAATTTTAAAAAAATTTAATAAAATCTGCTTATTTTTTAGGCATTTCTGAATAATGTATCTGCAACTAAAGCGTAATTTCAAACACTCTCTAAATTTGCAATATTTATGCAAATTTTATTTTCTGCGCTGATCTTTCATGAAATATAACAAATATTCTAATATACTGCATCAACTCTGGGAATATTTTAATTTTTGATTATTAAAATTTTAAGGAAATTTCGTAAAATCTGTTAATTTTTAGGCATTTTTGAAGAATATATCAAACGTCAAATTACTGTAAGCACTTCATAAATTTTTCATTAATTATTCTAAGATTTTTATTTGCAAATATATAATTTTTGTGTGTGTTGTGCATACTGTAACGTGATTGAACTAAACTTTGAGCATTAGTATATATATATATATAATTGTAGGTGAGAGTGGGATGCTTTATTTTATTTATTATTTCCATTAACAAGGTTATGGTTGTAACGGAGGTTATAGTGATGGGATGCTTGAAAGTTGTTTTAATCTTCATTTTATTCTTTGATGGACACACACAAAACACAGGTAACACAAAGGACTAGTTCCTTTATACGAAATAGAAGCTTACATTGACATAGCAATTACAATAAGCAGCGAATTTTCTTTGGAAACGAGAGTTTTTTTACAGATAGCAACCGGAAGTTTCAAAATTCACATGACTACCGTGAATGGATCGTGTGATTGGTGGAAAGACATCATACAAGGTGTCTTATGTAATATTACTTTAAATACGCTGAGGTTTTAATTTTTAAGAGGTAAAGTTACAATTACATTCCGTTATGCATATAAGCTACAGTTAATTTTTTTATGCCCGAGTTTTGAGAGAGGCAGGACAATTACAAATTAAAAAGCTTTTAAAGTACCCGACAAGTTAAAACTCATCATTTTCATCAAAAAAATTTGAAATTTATTCTTAGTCTACTTTGTATCCTGTTTAGTAAGCTTTCTAAAAATATATCTTACTTTGAACAGAGTCAATTAGAAAAAAAGTTACAGCTGCTTTGTTTGGGGTAGTAAGTCCAAATATCAAAACCCTAAAGTTTAAATCCGAAGCAGAAAGTGTGAGTTTTTGGTTTATTTTTTCCCGCAAAATACAATTTTTAATCATTTAAAATATTTTAATGAATTATGCTCATGCTTAGTAAACTTTATTTCACTTTGTAAATGCTTTGATAGCTTTTAAATATGCAGCAGTCAACTGTAATATTTGTTTTGATTTAAACGCGTTGCTAACTTTTTATCATTTCCGTTCAAAACTAGAGTTTTTTATATCATTTTTCTTACTTTATATAAAGTTATAATTTTTTTTTATTGAATTTTTGTTGTTATGCCCAAATCTAGATCAGTGAGGTAAAAAAAAATTGAGATTTCCCAAAACAGAATTTGTTGGAGATATGCTGAAATGAAAATTAACGGATCTTTCAAATTCAGTTATTAATTCCATTAAAAAAACTTATAAGGATCTTAGGGAACAAAATGTTTTCACGGGAAAACTCAGAACAGCAATGGAAGTCTTAACAGTGTCGTG
>BMAO01025273.1:0-177898 GCA_019973975.1 Trichonephila clavata
AACACAGAAATACGGAGCAGAGTTATGAATGAAGACTTATTTTTAATAGTGCGTGATTATTAAGCTTTTCTTATTTTGATTTATATTAAGATACATAAAAAAGTAGGTGGAAACGTATAAAACTTACGAGTGATGATTTTGTTAACATTGGTCTATGAAGCAACAGGTTGATCGTGGTAGCCTAGTGGTCAAGGTAATGGACTCGTGGCTGACTTGTCATGAGTTCGAGTCCAGCACAACTGAAGACCCACTGTGTAGGGGAGTGATGCACGTCAAATCTGTCAAGAGCTCAAACGTCCTCCCGTTGATGTTGTGTGGTAGTTAGAGAGGGGGGGAGGTGCCAGCTCAAGTGTCGTCCTCTTCACTTGACCATGGTTCAAAATGACGTGGTCCGTCGCGAAAAGCCCTCGTGTAGCTGAACAGTGCGACGTTAATATTCACTCACTCACTCAAGCTGAAGCAACAGATGGCTATTGGTAGCGGATCACGTAATGTTGAACCTCCGTCTAGTGATAAGGACAACATTATAACTGATATTTCCTTCTCTAAACTTCCACACTTCACCAACATGAGAACTGACTCAGATTTGATGAGCATCAATGTCTTTACACCGCGGCCTTTCAGTTGTGTGTATGTGTGTACCAGGATTCGAACTCTTTATTCAACAACTCCGGTGACAAATTCGTGACCATGGCCACGAATATTGCGCCTACGGGATGAGATGATGAACAGGGTCGAGTAAAATAACGAACTGAAATCACAATTCAGTAGTAAGATAACGAACTTAGACCATAATTGAATAGTAAGACAACAAACTTACAACACAAATAATGAGCTGAGACCACAAATAAATAGTAAGATAACGAACTGAGACCATGACCATGGATACTGCAGCCTCCGGGTAAAATAACGAAAGGAATCGAATAAGTTGACGAACTGAGACTACAGTTTAATAGTAAAATAACGAATTGAGAATACAAAAAAAAAATAGTAAGATAACGAATCGAGACCACAATTTAAAAATAAATTTAACGAGCTGATACTACAAATACATAGCAAGATAACGAATTGAGACCATGGCCATTAATACTGTGGCCACCAGGTAAAACAACGAGCTTAGACCATGACCATTGATAGTGCGGCCACCGGGTAAGATAACGAACTGAGACCACAAATAAGAAGTAAGGTGACGCGAGTTGAGACTACAATTTAAAAATAAATTTAAATAAATGAGACTACAAATAAATACTAAGATAACGAACTGAGACCATGATCACGGATACTACGGATCGGGTAAGATAACAAACAGGGTCGAGTGAGATAAATCCCACATGAACCGAGACTACAATTTAATAGTAAGATAAGGAACTTGTTTTTTTTCCCCAACCTTCTGGGAGATGACATTACATTTATGGTGTCCTTACAGAAGAGGAGTATATCCAGTGGCCCACAGAGTCTATTTTAATGGAAGGGTTTATATTTTTAAAAAAACGTCGAGTAAAGCACCAGACGTAATTTTTATGCTAAAAATTGAAATTTTTTTTAGTCTATGGAGGGGTTAAAAAATTTCAATTTTCAGCATAAAGATTACGTCTGGTGCTTTCCCCCGAATATACCCCTGAACCCCCAAACACACCATTGATTACGTCACTGAGTATACCACCTCATCAGGATTATTGAAAAAATAGTAGAATTTTAAAATATATAAGGAGAGGATTATATTAAATTAAACATTCAAAAATTGATGCATAATTTAACGAGCCTTCAAACTGAAACCCTGAAATGAGTTAAGACCCAAACCAACTAGTTTTAGGAATAAAAATTCAAAATTTTATCAGAAAAATTGCGTTTTATTGTTTTTTTTCCAATGCTGGAGTTGAGTGTAGGATCTTCATCCTTTTTAACACGCTTTTATTAGTATCATCTGTATGCAACGGAATCTTTGAACTCGATTTTTACACACTTTAAAGGTCAGATTAATTCGAAATTTTGCACACTTGTCAAGGACCGATGACAATACAATAATTTCATAATTTTGTTCCATTGTCCTGATTCGGACCATCAGGATTAACGATTTCCCATTTCCAGATTTGGCGGCTAAGATTAAGTTGTGGTCGCGGTACTCTAGTGGTCAAAGGATCGGATCGTGGTTGGATGTCATGAATTCGAGCCCAGGATCACTAAACGACCACCGTATAGGGGAGCGAAGCACGTTAAATCTGTCGAGAGCTCGAACGTCTCCCATTGGTGGGGTGTGGTAGTTAAGAGAGGGGGTTCTAGCTCAGGTGTCGTCCTCGTCACTTGATCATGATTCAAAATTACGAGGTCCATCGCCAAAAGCACTCGTATAGCTGAACAGTGCGATGTTAATATATTCACTCACCACTCACTCAAAAGGTTGTTGTTGTTACTAATGTCACCTGTCTGACGTAGTCAGATCGAGGCCCACGAAATTCATCATGGCATCGGGATAGATTGTACGCTGTCGTTAGCCGTAGCTTGAGCACCATGTAGGTGACAGTACGATTGTCTCGGTTCCACCCCAATTTTGAGGAAGAACACCTGGGAGTGGTCAGGGGCCTCCCACCTCTTTCCCTTTCACCAACCTCATGAGAGGACTTGCGCCTCGACGACTATTTAGAGTACCCCCTGCCGCGAAGGCACTATACATTTACAACATCCATGTCTTCTCCGGGATTCGAACCCAGGCCCTACGGCACAGCAGTCAGCGTCGTTAATCACTATACCGGATGGGCGACTACTCACTCAAAAAATTGTTACAACCCTAAAGTGAAAACGTTCATGGTTAATACTAATACAACAAAACAAAAATGATTAATTAATCAATGAATACATGATCGAAACATGAATGAATGATCAATCAATGAATAAATGATCGAATGAATAAATGAATAAAAAACTAAAAAAACTCTCTTTTATTGGAGATCGAGTTACAAAATGAAAAATTATACAGTTTAAAAAAAACTAAAAAACACACTTTTATAGTGAATCGAACTAAAAAGTAAAAATAATTTTTAATATAAGTATAAAAATGTGTTTAAAGAAAATTAATGCCATTGTGGTAAAAGCGTGGGGTGCTTTGTACTACATTTGTACACTAACTTAGCATTTCGGAATAGAACCAGTAAGAAATTATAACAATTAATATAGAGCACCCACGCTTTTACCCAAATGACATTAATTTTCTCGTTCATCATTTTATTCTTAAACAAAGAATTATTTTTACTTTTAGTTCAAATTAACTATAAAAGGGTGTTTTTTAGTTTTTAAAGCTACAACTTATTTAGCTGTCGCTATTTTCGTTTATCTTTCTTTTCATCTCTCTCTCTCTTTCTGATGCGAAATCTTATTTTCTACAGAAGTGTCAGTTAAGTGCACGGTGGGGGTAATTTTTTGGTGGGAAGCGGTGTATGGTTTGTAGTCACACACTTGTGTGTGTGCTGCAGGTAGAGGAAGATCGGACATATGAATAGACTTTCCGGATGTAGGTAGATTAGAAGGTAGATCGATACCCTTATGATTATCATTTGATGGACAGATTTCAGTTTAACCTTCTTTAATGAGGTAATTCAGTTGCGTAATGAGAACCGAATTTTTTTCTGTGAAAACAGAGCTTGCGAAACGGCTCAATTCCCGTGGCAGCGAATCCCTGGATAAGCGTATTGTGTTACATATCCACCTACGCATTAGTAGTTAGAAAGCTTTAATATGAGACAATTAAAAAAAATCGAAGCCGTGATGTTAGTTACCCAATAACCATTTCACAAACAAAGTTAAATTTAATTGGAAAGGTCCAAGTGGAGGAGAGTAAGATGACGGATGTATGAATGAGTAGGGAGGTGTAGCGTCGTCTCTTAGCCAGCTGATTGCTACCCCTCTTTTCTACTTTGACGCCCTAGGCTAAGACTCACGACAGACGGCCTTTTATTCAAAATAGACTACAGAAGACGCAACTGTTTCAACGGCTGTCCATTCATTCATTCCCTCTTTCATGTGCCGTGCCACACATGTGTAGAAGGGACCGTTGGCTATTGTGAGGAAGAAATGCGAGGATTCTATTCTCGGTATCGGAGCAACAGGTCAATTTATAGCCCCTCCATACGGTTTTCGATACACGATGACAAGAGTGTTGAAGTCCGGACAAGCTTTTGTTCCGGAAGAACCAGTGGTGGATGGAACCAAGACTGAGGGTGCTGAGTGCTGATCCGTGTTCCTTTCAATCAGAAATTACAGGGGCGTGAGCGAGGCCCACCCAAAAGGCTTAAAGAGGGAGATGGGTGAGTGAGTGAATATTAACGTCGCACTGTTCAGCTACAGGAGGGCTTTTTGCGGCGAACCTCGTCAATTTGAACCATGATCAAGTGACGAAGACGACACCTGAGCTGGCCCTCCCTCTCTTAACTACAACATCACACCTATGGTAGGACATTTCAGCTCTCAATAGATTCAACGTGCATCTCTCCCCTACACGGTGGGTCTTCAGCGGCATTAGGCTCAAACTCATGACATGCTTGCCACGGGTCCGTTGCCTTGGCCATTAGGCTACCACCGCCTCTAAAGAGGGCGATGGGAAGGTGACCGGAGGTCGGCGAGGAACGATTCCAGCGAAAGGCTGTGAGGCAGTGGGAATCGCTGGCATCGGCTATACAACATAAAAGCTGTGAGGCAGCGAAAGGAGCGATATCAGCGATCAGAAAGATCAGTGAAAGACCTACGAGGTGGAAGAAGGAGGTGAGAGGTGTTAAGACAAACCATGCTTTTCTTATTTTTTTTTAATAAACCTTAATTGCTATGATATTTAGAGGAAAAAGACTAATAGACGCAGTGGCGTAACGGAGAATATTAGGGCCCTCCTGTAAAGTCAGGTTTGGGGCCTCAAGCCGCACACGACATCAATCAGCCGACGATGAGATGCGAAAAATAGAATTCAGACTGATATTTTTCGTAAGAAAAAAATCATCTGTACTTCTAGTTCATTCAATTGAATTAAATCTCCCTTTTACAAATTGTTTCATGCGAAACTGAAACAGAAAAGTACCAATGAACATTAAAACAGGAAATCGAGAAGCAATGTATATATAATGATAATTATGTAATTGACGTTAAATTAGAAACTATCGATAAGTTGGTCACAGTAACAAAATGACTGAAGGTTTATCGAACCGAAATAAACCAAAATTTTTCCGCTTCAGTTCCGGTTTTCGTTCCGACCAAAATAATGGTTTTTTATGATTTTTGGTTTTCAATTCAGTTTCGGTTCGAAGCCCTGTTTTTGACATTGTCGTGTTTATTTTGGAAAAAAATATTGAAGAATATTAATTTATTAGGAAAATAATTAAAAATAAGTAAAAAAAACCCCATAATTTAGTACGCGTTTTGGTTAGCCTTTTCCAAATGCAACATGTATAAACCAAAAAACTTATTCCTTATCAAGCTGCAACAAAAAGTTACATCACAATTATAATTTTCCCGATCTCTACGAAATTTCGGAAAATAATACAATTAAAAAAATTTAGCTAAAATAAAACCAGCTGTTTTTCATATATTATATTAATTGCTCATTTAATACAATGGTTATTTTAATTCAGAGCATAAATGGAATAAAATAATCTACAAATGATGAAAGAAATATGATTAATTATCACATTATATTGTAATAAAATGTAATGAGTCTCACACGAATACTATCTTTTACAGTGATTTATGACGGCTTCGATATCTTGGCACATAATTTATGTTTTAATGTGTTATGTAACGCAAATGAGCGCACTATATTGTAGCTGGTTTATAATTTAATTAATTATAGCTGGAAATATATAATTTAATGATTCATAGTAATAACGTATGTAATGTGTTTTTGTTTACGTATTTATTTAATCCAAAGTCTGGGAAGCTTATATAAATTATTTGCTCATGTTTATTTTAATTGTTAACGTTACAATCAAGTATCAATTGTAGATTTTAAATAAAAATATTTCTTTATAAAAATGCCAAAAGTTGAGTTTTAGAGGAAAAAAATTGTAATTAAAATTTCTCTCGAAAAAGTTTTTGTGATGCTGTAATAAATTTATTACGTAATATCGCAACAATGCCAACGTTTAAGATAACTCGCATGTGTCGCATACTCTGAATTGGCAAACTTGTTTTATGTATTGTCGCCAAAACAGTTGTGATTGTTCATTATTGCAAGCTCTCGCAGAAAAATATTGTAACGATTGCTTGGTCTGGAATCGCTGAGTGAGAAGAAAGACGTTGCCTCATACGAAGATTTATAAACAATCAACGGAACTAAATACTCATCTTTCCAGGAAACTCCTGGTTTATCAAAATCCGAGGATTTTATCAATGGAGTGTTGGACGATGCGGCTTGTAAGGAATTTACATTCCTTATTCCCCGTAACCCGGCTAGATGTGTGGGAGGAACTAAGTGATCAGACGACACGTGATAAACTTCAATTATTTATTTTTCCCTATATTCCCCACAGACACAAATAACACTCTAATTAGGATAAATTGATCAACTAGAGGACGAAGCTGAGACAAGATGGCGTGGGGATAATATATACGATCATACAAATCTATCCTTACGATAGCTTATACAAAGCTTGTTTTTATTTTAGAAGCCCGCTAATAATTTAACTCTCTAACACTTTCTACTTGAAATAAGACCACAGTACCTGAACTCTTGCAATCCTTTAGACGTGACCTCAAACACTTCTCCAATAGTGAAACTTTCAGAATTTCCAACTTCTCGCGTCGTACACTGTTTACGTATACATACTACTGCAGGGTTCTCATCTATTCACTTCCCATCTAAGCTATCCTCACTTCACTAACCCCTTAAACTCACGATACATAATACATATATTAAAACTTAATTTGCATAATCACGATTTCTTTCCTCGGAGAAACTTGGTTGAACAAATGATGGCCCAAAAGAATTCCCCAGAGGTTAATAGAAGGAACCGTATAGATCCGTCACAAGCTACAGTAATGAATTTAACTGAGAAGAGCAAAGAACGAATTTTTCGGAAAAAGAACACAAAAATAGAACTACATATTACATGCAAATTACAGCTTCACAATTTGAGCAGTGAGTATAAACGGTTATATAATTTGCCCAATGAAGGTTGGTGCCCCGTCAGTAGGAGAAGGGATATCTCCCCCCCCCCCACCGTCAGTACATAGAAAAAAATACATGAAACGTTAACAGATTGTTCTAAGAGAATTAATACAGACACTTTTAAGAGCAAAATCATTTCGGTTTATAATTATACTAAGCAATTTCTTATATTCTATATATTATTACTAGCTGTTACCCGCCCGCTTCGCTGGGTATTTCATGATGTTTTATAAATTTTTACTGCTTATATATATGTATAAATTATTGATATCTAATTCCTAGCATTAAGAATTCGATTGAATTGAAAAATATACTTATACCTGTAACTGTCACCTGTTGATAAAAAAAAAGGGCAGAACTCATCTAATTTGTATTTCCTAAAAATCTCTAAAATTGAAGCATAGAATGATGTTTGCTCTTTCGTAACTCAAAAACCAAGTGGATTCCGCAAAACCAATTTTCGGTGGATATCTACTCCGTAAATCGAACATGCAAGCCAAATTTCAAGTCTAAATCTAACAGAAAAAAGCAAAAGTTTTACTATAAATATCCCGTAATCCCGTTGAGAGCCGTTTTCCTAAATAACCGCTCTTAGCGGATTTCAATTAAACAAAAGAAAAATGCAAACCAAATTTCATTATTATAGTCCTCGTAGCTCGAAAAAAGGATTTTTTTTTGTCAATAACGTCCCAGTAACCCCCTGCAACCCCCCAGAACTTGATTTGCTTAAAATTTATTCTTAGTGGATCCCTATTCAACAAAAGAAACATGCTTAACAAATTTCAAGTATATGGGTCTAACAATTAAAAACAGGAATTTTTTTCTGTAACTCCTCTTGACCCCTCGCAAACATCTTTGGGGGTCAATTTTCATTTTACTCTTTGTTAGAGGAACTCTATTTCATGAAAGGAACATGCCTACCAATTTTCAAGCAGGATGATCAAGTAGTTTAAAAATGGAAATATTTATCGTTTACGCCTCTTAATCTCCCGAAATTAAACTTAGTAGTTGATATTCGCGAAACCCATTTTGTAGCGGTTCTCTACTTTACGAAAGGAATCTGCTTATCAAATTTCAAGACTGTACGTCTAACAGTTTAAAATGGGGATAATTGTCTATAACGCCACTTGAGCCCCCGCAACGCCACTTCTGGGTCCGTTTTCACAAAACCCATTTTGTAGGGGAATTGCACTCTATGAAAGGAATCTGCTTAGCAAAATTTGAAGACTGTGCGTCCAATTAATTAAAAATGCAAAAAAAATTATCAATAACGCCCCTTGAACCCCCGCAACACCACCTAGGGGTCGATTTTCACAAAACACATTTTGCAGTGCATTTCTATCCTATGAGAGGAATCTGCTAACCAAATTTCAAGACTGTGAGTCTAATAGTTTAAAAAAAGAAATAATTATTTATATCTGCCCTTAACACCCCTTGGGGGTCAATTTTCTCCAAACCCGTTTTGTAGCGGATATTTACTCCATGAAAGAAACATTCCTACCAATTTTCAAGCAGGTATGTCAAATAGTTTAAAAACGAAAATATTTATCTCTTACGCCACTTATTCCCCTGCAACGCCACTTAGAGGTCTGTTTTCACAAAACCTTCTTATAGCTGATCTCTACTCTATGAAAGAAATCTCTTTATCAAATATAAAGACTGTGCGTCTAATAGTTTAAAAATAGAAATAATTATCTATAACGCCCCTTAAGTCCCCTCAACGCCGTTTGGGGGCAATTTTCACGAAACCCATTTTTAGCGTATCTCTACCCTATGAGAGGAATCTGCTTACTAAGTTTCAAGACTGTACGTCTAATAACTTAAAAAAAAGGAATTTATAGCGCCCCTTAAACCCCCGCCCCCGCAACACCCCTTGGGGGTCAATTTTCCCAAAACCCATTTTGTAGCGGATATTTACTCCAGGAAAGAAACTTACCTACCAATTTTCAAGCAGGTAGGTGAAGTAGTTTAAAAACGGATATATTTATCTATTACGCCCCTTAATCCCCCGCAACGCCACTTAGAAGTCTGTTTTCACAAAACCCGTTTTGTAACTGATCATTATTCTACGAAAGGAATCTATATATATATATCAAATTTAAAGACAGTGCGTCAAATAGTTTAAAAATGAAAATAATTATCTATAACGCCCCCTAAGCCCCTGCAACGCCACTTGGGGTCGATTTTCAGCAAACTCCTTTTTCAGCGGATCTCTACTCTCTGAAAGGAATCCGCTTACCCAATTTCAAGATTGTACATCAAGTAGTTTAAACATGGAAACAATTATTATTAAAGCCCTTAACCCCCCGTAACGCCCCTTGCGTTTCGAATTTCGGAAATTCCTTTCTTAGCTGATGTCTACTCTATCAAAGCAACATGTCTACCAAATTTCAAGTCTGTAGGTTGAATAGTTCCAGAGATTTCGTGATCAGTCAGTCAGTCAGTCGCTTTTCTCCTTTATATATATAGATTTAATTATTTTTTCGGCCTTCAGTACACTTAAAACAATTAAATTTCTTCGGTATTTTCACAACACGATGTTAAAAATTTTAAAAAAAAAGCTTTTTATAATTTATTAACTAACCAAATAAAAATTATTAAATATTGCAATCAAAAGACACTAATTACCATTTATAGTTATTAACTAATTATTAATTAATTCTTGATATTTTACTTCACGATAATTAAAATAGAGTTTATAAATAATCAAAAGATAATAGTTAATCTAAAAAAACCCAAACCTCGTTGTTTCCGTGTGTGTGTGTATCGTTTTTTACTATTTTGTTCATGCTTTATTTATATAACAATAATTTAATTAATTATATAATTGATTTTAAATGAGTTCAATTTTTTTTTTAATTTAAGGTGGCTGATTACGTTTGGAACCATGATTTTGAAAAAGCGTATAAATGAACAACTTTTTCATCTTTTGTGGGAGTTAAAATAGAATTTACATTGTGAGCGCGGCCTATCTAGCACCACACCTTCACCGTCTTGCCTACCTAAGGGTGTGTGTGGGGGGGGAGAAACAAAGCATCACCAACAACTTCCATAGTAACTATTATTTTATTACTCTTCAAACACACTTAATCAATCACAAGTGAAACTACAAAAGGAGACCCTAGGAGTGATATATAAAGAGAGCAATCTATTCTAAATGAACAACTCTAAGTAAACACGTCTAAGTGAACAAGCGTAAGTGATCCAATTAACTAAATAGGATTCAATGTATCTTAGATCCTTAATCTATTAATTTATTATCTTAGCAACTCCTTCCTTAACTCGCGCTGTATTTATGAAATATTCTAATATTCTCAACTACGAATCATCGCCACAGCTCTCCTGCTCCTTCTATCTCACATCTACAAAACCTATAGACTTTATATAGCCAAACTAATTTAAATATCAGGGTTTCTTCTTGAGGGGCTGGGAATTAACGCGAATGATGGCCACGAAGTTTCCCCAAGAGGATTAGTGAAATAATGACGCGTATAGATCCGTCACCTCATATAAAATTATTTTAAGAATATCATTAGAAGAAAAAATTATTTAAATGGTTTGGGGGGGGGGAGAAGCAAAAAATGAAGGAAGAATGAAATATTTTCAAAACATTCTCCTTTTATAAAAATACTTCTGTAAAAATATTATTTTGCCTATATATAGCTAAAACCAGGGCTTTGAACCGTAATTTTTTTCGTTCCAGTTCTCGTTACGACGAAAATAACAGTTTTCGGTTCATTTCCCTGTGAATGATTTTATTTTATGCATATTCTTTATTCTAAATCCTCTAGTTCGTTCAATTGAATTAATCTGCTTTCTACAAGTAGTTTCGAGCGAAACTGAATCAGAAAAGTACTGGAGAATATCAAAACAGGAAATCTGGAAGCAACGTATATGTAATGATAATTATGTGATTGGCGAAAAATTAGAAACTATCGATAAGTTGTTTACAGAAACAAAATGGATAAAGATGTATCGAACCGAAATAAACCGATATTTTTTTCAGTTCAGTTCCGGTTTTCGTTCAGAAAAAAAATGACGGTTGTTTTCGGTTTTCGGTTCAGTTCCGGTTCGAAGCCCTGGCTAAGACTTCTGTACAGAGACTGGAAATACAATTTTTGAAATATACGTCTTGGGAGCGTAATTATGCATATTTCAATACATCAGAGTAGAGAAATTGTAACATAAAACACCGGTTTTATTATTTCATTTGATTATAATTCTGAAAATAATGTGAATTTTTCTAAACTCTTAGTTCAGGCAGACTCTGCCCAGAAATCTTAGCTATATAAAGGCAAAATGTTATTATTATAGAAGTCTTTTTCGTAAAAAAAAAATAATTAAAAAAACATGTTATTTTTTTTAAAAAAATTTTTGGAATAATATTCCCAAAACAATTTTATATGTATATTCCAATTATACTGACACTATACACTCAAGAGCCAAAACATTATGACCACCCCTACATTTTGCAATGAACTCGCCTGGATGACGTGGAAGGCACGTGATCAGGTGGAAGTGGTATTTAACCCGTGATCACTCGCGCAGGGTGCTCTGTACACCCCAACCGACAAGAACCTCCTAAAATTTCAAAAAGAATGCTCAGAACCGCGATTTTTTCAGTAGCTGTTCATTTTAGGTCATTGAACCTTCAGGCATGATGCAATCATTCTAGCCTGGACGATTGGAACGTAACGACCTTCAAAAATTTATCTGGGGTACTGAGAACTTTCCGCGAGCAATTGAGTTATGTTTATAGTCTGCTCTACATGTTTGGAAAATGATTAAAATATTTGTTTTTTAATTTCTACTATCCTTAACAATAATTACGAAGTAAGTTTATTACTGGTTTTAACGTTTTTCTCGTGGTTTACAAAAAATATATAATTATGTATTTTAAAATGAAAATTTTGCAGGTTTATTTTAAAATAATGTCAGTCCAATTTGTATAAAAGAAATGTAATATTTTTATTTGTATCATACAAAAAACATCTTGTATTTTACAAATGTGCATCATTATTGATTTAATTTTTTTTTTCATATTTAAGTAAACGTGTTAAAAGTTTGGGGTGTTCTCTACACCCCGCGAGTAACGACGGTACAAAAACAGGCGCGAGTGACCGCGGGTTAACTGCTGCTGGAGAGACTGAAGTATCATCCTTTCACTTACTTCTGTATGTGATGGAAAAGGCTGTGGATCTAAGCGACTTTGATAGAGGGCAATGATTGTAATGGCTCGAAGATTCGGAACAAGTATTTCAGAAACTGCACGACTCGTGGGTTGTTCGCGATCTACAGTTGTTAGTACTTATGCAAAGTGGATGAATGACGGTGAAAACAGCAGTAGACGACATGGTGTTGGACGTCCACACGCTATCAAAGAAAAAGGTCATCGGAAACTGTCTCGCATGGTGAAGCAAAACCGGAGCCAGACAGTGGCTCAGCTGACAGCCCAATACAACGCAGGGCCAAGTAGAATAGTATCGGTGACACTGTTGGATATGGGGCTACGCAGCAAACGTCTCACTCGTGTGCCTTTGCTGGCCAAGCGTCATCACCAACTGCGCCTGCGCTGGGCCCGGGAACATCGCGACTGGTCCATGCATCAGTGGGAGAGAGTTGCCTGGTCAGATGAATCACAGTTTGTCATTCATCACGCCAATGGCCGTGTCAGGATACGCCGTCTTCCAGGCGAACAATTGCTCCCTCAATGTACAGTAAGTCATACACAGGCCGGTGGTGGCAGTATTGTGCTTTGGGGGACGTTCTCTTGGACGTCTTCGCGATCCGTGGTTGTGGTAGAGCAGACCATGAATGCTACAGGGTATCTGAACATCATTGCAGACCAGTTGCGCCCTTACATGGTTTCTGTTTTTCCAACTGGAAACGGAATGTTAAAACAGGACAACGCCTCGTGTCATAAGGCTAAAATTGTGTTGGAGTGGTTCCAGGAACATGATGCTGAATTCCAGTTAATATCCTGGCCGCCTTACTCACCGGATCTGAATCTGATAGAACACATTTGGGATGTCATGGGACGGCAGCTCAGAGTTCAAAGACCACCAATTCGCAATATCTCGGATTTTCGTGACCGTTGCTTAAACATCTGGTGCAATCTGTCTCCGGCCATCTACCAAGCACTTGAGGCATCCATGCCAAGGCGGGTTGAAGCTGTGTTGCGTGCCAAAGGTGGGTCAACTCGTCATTGACATGTGGTCATAATGTTTTGGTTCTTGAGTGTATATCAAAAAATTACGGTTCCAAACGTACATAACAATAATATTATAAAAGTGGGGAAACACAAATTCTTTTCGTTGTCAGTAAACTTTCCTAAACATTATAAAAACAATTAAGACATCATGAATTATTCAGTTTTTAATAAAATCACGCATTATTCTCACCTATTCTCTCTATTTGTTTCGTACATCATATAAAATTGAAGAAATATTTATTTTTTACTACAAATTAGCGCGTAATGATCCAATAATTACTAGTTATTTCTCTCTATTTATTAGTATAATTCCTTTTCTCCAAACCCGTCAAAAAAATGGTTGTGCTTTTTCGAGCGAAATAACGGAGGTGAATCAACGAACGACAAAACAATGAATTCTCAAGAAACAAAACACATTACTGTACAAATTGTCTCTTAAATCTAAACAAGCTTCCAAGAACATACAATATTTGTTTACCCTAAAAATGGTCGAATCAAAATTATACGATGTTAAACGAACCGCAGACGATAATAAAAAAATACAGGAGGAAAAAAAACATGAGAGAATCTCCTTTCAGTAGAAATAAATACAGAAATTCTACGACCCTACCATCCAAACGATCATTTATATCAATAATCCGTCAAGTTTTTATTGTATTTTTATTCCCCAAACAGACTTAACACCAGCGGAGGGATCCTCTTGAAAGTGCAGACGATAAAGCAGCGTGGACGTCGTTCTTTAATGGACTGACTTCTTTGATTTTTGTGCTTAATCCCTGCTTTAATGGATTGTAAGTTTTGCTACTCTGAAACATAGTTGCAAGCTTTGTTTCGCAGCTTATCAAGATCATGACATGAAAAAGAGTCTTAATGGTCTTCGTATGAAGCCTTCAGATTTGTAGCGTGTGTAAACTGTTTTTAAGGGGGCAAGAAAAGGGGGGGGGGTCTCTATAATTTCTTCTTTAACTTTTTTTTTTATATTAAAAATGTGATATTGAGGAGTTGAAATGAGGGAGGTGTGGATTTGACAAAATGTATATGATGCACTTAACTGTTATGTTTATTTCTTTCTTTTAAAAAATTTGTTTTGTATGTGTAAAAACTCGTTTTTTTAACATGATTTAAAAATAATGACTATTTTAACTTCAGAGAGAAAGAGATCTAAAGTTTTTTTAAAAAAATCTTTAATTTTGTTTATTATTTTTCGCTAAGTTACTCTCGTTTTTTTTTATAAAAAAGTTTTTGCTTTGGACGGAGAGAAGGAAGGGACCTTGGAAAATATATTTGCAGCTAAGCGATTCGGTTGTTTGATTTTGCTTACTGTTATCGATCCTAAATTAAATCGACATATCGATTAACAAATATCCTCTAATTTCTTTAAAAACTATCAGGAATGAAAAGAAAAATGTTGTTTGTATTGCACATTGCAAACCTTCCCTTCCCAATACATATTTACAATACACATACATATCTTCTAAATACATACGCATACCTTCCCATCAAATGCGCACACAAGGGGAGAGTCCAGGGATTCGGACCCCTACTTAATTAATTATCGCCATTATTCTATGTATGCAGTACGTAAAATTGTAATAATTTATTTATTAATTAATGCTAATTAATATTTAAAATTTATTATTAATTATTCTTTAGTTATTGATTGCATTATATAATTAATGTTAAATATTTATTCAAAAATTAATTTTTTACCATTTTTTTTGTTCCTGACAATTGATAAAATTAAACGGCGTATTGAAGAATGATGGAATTTCGGCCCTCAAACTCTCCCCCCTACCCCTTGAAAAACTCTTCGTGTGCGCCAGTGCGTCCCATACATATTACAATACACATATATACCTTTCCATACCCGGTTATAGTGGTTAGCGACGCTGACTGCTATTTCGTAAGGCCTGGGTTCGAATCCCGGAGAAGGCATGGCTGTTTGTAAATGTATAGTGTCTTCGCGGCATGGGGGTATTCTTAATATCCGTCGAGCCGCAAGTCCTCTCGTGAGGTTGGTGGAAGGGGAAGAGAGGTGGGGCCTCTGACCACTCTCAGGGTGTTTTCCTTTAAAATTGGGGGGGGGGGGACCGAGCCAAATCATACTGTCACCTGTATGGTGCTCAAAGCTACGGCTAATGACAGGTGTACAATCTAACCCGCTGCCGTGATGAATTTCGTGGGCCTCGATCTGACTACGTCAGGGGGTGGAATTAGCTACAGTAACAACACGTTTCCATACATATTACAACACACATATATACGTTTCGATACATATTACAATCACATATATACGTTTCCATACATATCACAATACACATATATACCTTTCCATAGATATAATTCACATATATACCTTTCCATACATATTACAATACACATATTACCTTTCCATACATATTACAATACACGTATAACTTTCCAGACATATTTATTACAATACACGTATATCTTTCCATACATATTAATTACGATACACATATATATCTTTCCATACATATTACAATACACAGTAACTTACACAGTACACAGTATATACACAGAATATTAAGGCCAGTGTGCAAAATCAGGGGTTTGGGGCCCAAAGTCGTACTTGGTGTAAGCCAGGCTTTAGGACCCCTGGAATCCTGCCCCCCCACGTGATGTGGGAGTTTACGTTACGCCACTGCACATACGTATCTTCCCATACATATTACAATACAAATATATACATACCTTCTCAATACATATACATGCATCCCAAATTAATTATTTTAATAAGTTGGAAATTAGGAAAACTTTAGAAAGTTTCTCAGGCTTTTTCACCCTATTTGCTGTGCATGCATTTTTTGCTCCTCTACAATATAAAATTTAATTGTTTTTGTAAAAAAAAAAATTCCCAATATTTTAATAGCCATTTAAAGTTTCAATGAAGTATTGGCTTCACCACACTGAGCATATTAACCAGAGAATTCGAAATTCAACATTTTTGATGTTTTTTAAAAGGAACCTTACGTTTCCTTTGAAAAAACAAGCTCCTCTAAAATGTGATTAAAAAAAGAAAAACTCCTGTAAAAAAAAAATCTCAACTTCTGAAAAAAAGGAATACATTCAGTAACTTGGCAAAGGTAAGACGTCCCCAGTTCCTGAAATGCACCGCATGGTGGGAGGTTCTATTTACATATTTAAGGTACAATAACAAAGGTACAACAACACCGCTTTAATTCAATCTTCTACTGCACCTTGTTTGAAAGCAATACCACCGAAGTGAATTTAGGCCTATGAATACACCGTTTGTGACGGTCCCGATAAGATGCACCTTCAGATTTCCGTGATTAATGACTCTGTCAGACATGGTATTGTTGGTAGAAGGCGTGAAAAATCGTCACATTCAAGAAATGTTACGTACAAAAACGTTTCTTGGCTCCTGGAGCAGCCATTGTAGTCAAAGAACCAGAAAGAAAGCGTTGAAATCTTAACAGAAGCCAGCGAACAGTGGAAATGAGAATACAGCTGGTACTGAGGGAAAAATTTTTTTTTTTTTCAGCTTCGATACACAGCCATTTTTCTAAACTCGCCAATTTGGTGGGTTTTTTTGTTTGTTATTTTTTAAATTTCGGGTGTGATTCAGTATTTCTTTTCACGGACTGCAGACTTAATGCAGACTGGGACTCAAATTAATGAAAACTCGAATGCAATTTTATAAAGTTTTGTTTTTGAGAGACTGGAATAATTCTAAATTTATGTAATTATATCTAATTATTTTTTTATGTAGTTAGCTTTAACACCGGAAAAAATCTTTTTTCTTAAAATTTCAGTAATGTGTTTGGAAGAATATTGTCTTTACTTGTAATATCATTCGGCAGAAAAGCGCCAAATGAATTGTTTTATGGACAATTTTCGACAGAAAGAGGCATTCGTAAATTGCATTATTTTTGCATTTTCACTTAATCCAGCTTCTAATAGGCATGTAATCCATCAACTAGGTTAAAATAATGTAATGTTTAAAAATAAATTAAGTTATTTTGCATCTAATTTTTAAAAAAAACATATTGTTGACGTTTGTGAAACCTTTACTTAGGTGCCTATTATCAAAAACAGACTTATTAACACAATTCTTTTTTTTTTTTACTCCTGTGTCAATTTCGAATTGAAAAGAAGCCATTAAAATATTTCAAATATACTCTCTACTGCTTTTTCCCTTCATTCTACAAAATAAACATAATTTCGGTGGCTTATAAAATGAAGAACAATATTTAAAAATAATCTATTTCAATTATTATAATAAATAGTTTGTAAGAATTTATATAAAGCTGTAAGGCACATGAGGATTGAAATACAAATGATACTTTAAAATCTCGGAACGGATATCTATAAGGAAATTTAGAACGATTCTATCCAACGATCCAATTTTGTTTTTCCTTTTCACGACTTCTAGAACTCGTCCAATTGGAACAGTCCCTACTTCTTTCCAAATAGGTCATTTCCCTTATCTGTGACCATGACCTTGAGATAGGAAAGTCCCCAGTGATATGATCATCGATCACACAGTCGTAAAAGATTTCTCACTTTATTGCCAATTGTCACAAAATAAAAGGCAGAAGGTCAGTGAAAGCATATTAAAAAAATCCATCACGTCATCATTTTTATTTTTTGGTAGTTTTTTTAAGGTTATTATTTTTTTTTAAAAAAATGTTTTTTCTATTTGCAAATAGGAGGTTTAAGTAAAAACATCAAGACTTCATAACGTTTTAATCATCTTTCACAATTCACGTGCAATGGCCTAAACTCATGAGGGTCACGTGATAAGTACAATCACGTGATCTCCACTGAATTCATAACCGACATTATACTTGTACTCTTTGTTCTACTCCTAAAATTTAGAAAAAAAATCAAGTTTGATGATGGAGTAAAGCGGTTCAAGTATTAAGGTATCCGACTACCTTAAAATTGTGAATTTTGCCACAAATTGACAAATTTTTTATGATATTATTTTATAGGCCATCTTATTAGCTTTATAAAAATACCAAGTTTATAATTTTCCGTTCACTTGAACCAAAACTACAAGTGTTTTAGTAAAGGCAGATGCCACTACTTTAAGCAAGATATGTCATACTTTAAAACGCGTTTTACTCGAAATGTGCGTGTTTTTTAAATGCCCAAACGGGGACAGCGATTGCTCAAAACGTTTTGACAATAATGAACTGAAATTTTTTTGTGTATGCTTTGTATAATAGTAGAAGTGCTTTTACTTTCAGATTTATCAATCACTGTTTTATTACAAAACATGGTTCCTTATGTGAATATAACCACTGTTATTTTAAGCAATTTCATATAATAACTAAGATAAATAGCAAGAATAGAAGAATAGCAAATAAGAAGAATAGCAATATAAGAATAATAAGAAGAAGAATAATAGAATAATAAGAAGAATAGCAAAGCAACACAGCAAAATTGAAGAGTTGATAAACTTTTTGTACTGAATGGGTTTGTACCAAAGTTATGTAATTTTTATGTTATGTTATGCTTATTAATTTTTTGTAAATTTTTATGAGATTTTTTCCATTTTAGTAATAATATAATTTCTTTTTCTATTCTTATTTTTAGCATATTTTACTTAAAATGCACTAAATAAATCTAAAAACCACGAAAAACACCCCATATCTTCATTCTTTTAAAAAAAGGTTTTCGCAAGTTGTCGGATACCTTAAAATTCTTCAAAAAGCTTTCCAAAATTAAAAAAAAAAATTCTGATACTACAAATATACTTTTAAATCAAGCATATTTTTCTTCGTTTTGTGCATTATAATTGTTGATAATTATCTACTTTTTAAAAGAAAGTTTCTGCCGAAAGCAAAAGTTGCCAATAGGGAAGCGCATATACTGATAGGGTAAAAACACAGGATTATATTTATCATGTGTCTGTAACGTTGCATGAATTTTACCCAGTAACAAATGGTTGAATTTGGCAATGTAATTAATTGGCGGTAATTTTGGCAACCAAATTTTCCGCCACAGTTCAGCTACTACTCCCCCTCACTAGCATTATATTAAAAAATATTTTCTCACGCCTTACAAACGATCTTTCGGGTTACAATACACTTTCGGCAGCGAAAAAAAGTTTAAAGTTTTCGTAATAGTATTAGGAAAAAAATAATACACGCATTAATAAAAATTTGAGTGCTCTGTTTTTAAAATTTTTTATGCCTTTGCATTAAAAACAAATACTTTATTGTTATGGGGATACAATTTATCTATTCGAATATTTAATTTTTATTTTCAAAGAATTAATTGTGTGTATTAAATTAAATAGTAAAAAAGATACAACCATAAACAGTTTTAAAAGTAGCCATTTGTTGTGCTACGTGTTACAATCAACATTTATTTTAACCTTTCTCATAAAATCATTTTTTAAGGACTTACTTTTTGGAGAACAACACAAAATAGTGCTTTCTAGCTTTTTTCCTTATGAACGTAATGGCATATAAGCATATTGTGACATCTCGACCTGGTGGCGTTAATAGTCACACAGCTATTTGTTAGAAGATACTTTATTTCTGGATTAAATATTCACTCACTTTTATCTAAGGTTATGCTTCTAAACATACAGCAGTTCGCTGTGCAAAAAAATCATGTTCAATTTGTGACGGATCTATACGCGACCTTCAACTAACTCCTTTAAGGAATTCTTTTGGGCCAGTAACTATACGCGACCTTCAACTAACTCCTTTAAGGAATTCTTTTGGGCCAGTAATTTTAACCAATCTTCTCCTAAAAGAAGAAAACGTGATAAGCAAATTAAGTTTAATATATATTTCCTTCCTCGCGTGCTTGAGAGTTCATGAATTGTGAGTAGATGAGAAGTGAAGTGAATAATGACTATTTAGCGAAGTGGTAGTGAAGTGTATACGTAAACAAAAGGTAGGGAAGCCAGAAGTTTGGATAACAAGAAGGTGATACGATTAGCCAACCGGAAGTGTTAAAGCCAATTTGAATTAAATAGAAGACTGCCTGAGTTCAGGTACTGTGATCTTAAATTAAGTCGATGTTTAGAATGTTAAACTATAGTGCGGTCATTAAATACACAAGCTCTGCGTAAAGCAATATTAAAGGTAGAGCTGCATGAATGAATATATTCTCCCCAACGCGAATCTCGTCTCCCTCTTGTTCTATTACTGATTTGAATTATCTTATGTAGAGTATTATTTGTGTCTGAGTTGATTATAGTGATAAATAAAATAATTGGAATTCATCATGTCGTATGATCCTTTAGTTCCTTCCACACCTTTAGCTGGGTCACAGGGTAGAAGGGATGTAAACGCGTTTCAAAATGTCAGTCTGGGTCTGATAAGCCGATGCGTCACTGCCTCCCGACTTCATCAATAAATAAATGCTACAGTTCCTTTCTTTTATCAGTTTTCATTCGTCGTTCCTTGAGATCAAGAAGTCGAGCAAAACAGTCCTTCGGTTCTAAGGGCACTCGCCCTCACAAACACCAGTCCATCGATGTCATTTAAGCGAGAAAGGAGTCATCTGGTCCTCTTTGAGGGCGCTTGCTACCGAAAAACACTCAAAATTTTCATTCCAGCGAGATTAAGAAAGCGAGAAAAGGGAGTCCTTCTCCAATTCCGAATCGACCCTTTTAAACTCCAGGGGCGGGTCACCTTCAAGTCTCTCGTCACCTATCATTGGAGGAACACAGATTTGCGCCCGGCTGCCCCGACTTCATGACGCACTCCACTGGTGCGGGAGAACAATGGGCTGGCTTCTTTGATCTCTCCCCCAACAAAGGCCTGGATCCAACATCTCGAGGCCATAATTCGTCATGACATACTTTTGCCGAGTGTGCTTCTGAGACTCTCCTTGGCTCCAGAACTCCCAAAACAAATTGGCTCCGTCAATAGGATAGGGAAACCCCAAACAAAGAGACTATATCTCCTCTATTGAGTGTTCGGACAAACAGGCGTCTGTAAGCCAGGAGGAAAGATAGGGAAAGGCTACTTCAAAAACACTCTCGAAGACAGATCACAAATGTTATGCCCCCAGAGTAAAGGGCAAAACACTGGTGCCTTTTATAGAGACACATTGGCTTATATATTCAACTGACCCTCCATACGTCAATCTTGACATATATAGACGGGGGTGAATTCTGCAAATTAGCCGTCGTTACATTATAAAAGGAGTAGTGCAATGTATTATACCTTTCTGGTTTTATGTATCATACCAGTCAAAGGAAAAGACATTCCCCTATGCCGCGATATGCAGTCAATACAGGAAAATTGTTCATACAAATATTCAAAACGCAATCATCTTTTTCTCGCATACGATGGTAGCACTTAGTAACATCTTTTGATTTGGCGAAATGGGTCGATGATATAATACATAAGTAACGACATTTCTTGTTGTAAATCTATTTTAAAGTATCCAACTACTTGCGACAACTTTAAAAAAAATGGAGATATGAGGATTTTTTTTTGTTGTGGTTCTTAGATTTATTTAGTACATTTTAAGAAAAATATGCTAAAATTTAGAAGATATAAAAAAATTATTATTACTAAAATGGGAAAAAATGGGTAAAAATTTACAAAAAATAACATAAACGCGGCTTATTTTTTACCAAAAGTACATGAACAAATTTTCAATTTTTCAATTCTGATGAGTGGATGTTATTCGTTTTTGAAATGACCTTCAGGATACGAGATATTTTAATTTTTACAAATACTAGAACACTTTGTCTCAGTTATTATGTGAAACTGCTTAAAAAAACCAGTGATTATATTCACATAAGGAACTGTAAATTTTGTAATAAAACAATGAATGATAAATCTGAAGGTTAAAACCCTTCTGCTATTATACAGAACATACACAAAAGTTTCAGTTCATTATTTTCAAAACTTTTTTAGCAATCGCTGTCCCCGTTTGAGTATTTTCAAAAAAACACATTTCGAGCCAAACGCGTTTTAAGGTATGACATATATTATCTTGCCTAAGCAATGGCATCTGCTTTTACTAAAACACTTGTAGTTTTTGTTCTAGAGAACGGAAAATAATAAACTTTGTATTTTTATAAGGCTAATAATATGGATTATAAAATAAAATCATAAAAAGAATTTGTCAATTTTTGGCAAAATTTACAATTTTAGGTTAGTCGGATACCTTAATGAATTGGAATGGTAATTTTATGCTCTGGAGGGTTGTATTATTTTTTCTGCTGCATATTCTTCGCAATTTTAAATCAAATCTATAAATCAAACTGTTTGTAAATAAAAAAAGACGATTAGCAAAAGAAAAACTAGTGGAACTTGAATATTAAAAAAAGAAAAATTAAACAGAAGCGCTTCGATTACCAAAGGTTGAAACAAAGCCTTACCTCTGCAAAGTATGATTCGTTTCCGCGCAAATTGTACAAGGCACTAACACAAATGGCGGAACCTAATCGCAAAAAACTCTCTCTTTTCCCTTTCCTTATCATATATGCGTTCTCGAAAATACGAGTTTCGTGTTAAAGATGAATTACTACGAGTACGAAAATGAAACTAATTTGTAGCATGTAAAATTACGTGATAAAAGTGTCAAAATCACGTGATAAAAAAAAAAAAAAGCCCAAAAAAAATTTATTCTTGATCACGTGATTTCAAGATCACGTGACACAGAGAAAAATTTCGATGATACCAAAGATGAATATTACCATCGATTTTCGAACTTCCATGATTTGTCACCAGAGAGCGACAGGGGAGGGGAAGGGAATATTGGACCTAAAAAAAGTTTACTAATAATTATATATTACATTCGCATAAATGGACATGTGATGACTAAGACCAGGGGTAATAAAGTAACATGCATAAAAATCTACCAATCGATTTTATTACAGAGTATTATGTTTATTATAATGAATGGCAAAAAAGGGGCGTTCGAAAAGCGCACGAAGTTTCGGTTGATGGTTTCGTTTTTGTGGGGGTAGTATGGGATCTAAAAATGAAACGGCTAAAAAATAATTGGTTTCGAACATGAAATGTGAATAGACCATTAAATTTACATTGTAAGAAAACCTTTGTTGTGTTGAAACAAAGTTACAGTGAAGTTTAATTTGTTCTAAATTGTGCAAGTTTGATTGGTAAATTTTTGAAGTTATTAGTATAAATCATTTTAAGGTATCCGAACACGTTCGGAGTACTTTTTAACAAATAGCATACTAAAACATTATAAATGCTCTTTTAGGACTCAATACCAAAAAAATATTACTATTTAACTATCAAAATTTAAAGTAAATTAACCTGAATTTTACAAAAATCACAATTATAAGTGAAATTTTAGCAATAATTTTGAAAAACTTCAAAGCAGTTAGAGAAAAAGAAATAAACATATATTAGTAAAAGTATTACGAAAACAAATTAGGTGCATTTATCTAAAAAACGTACTAAAATTTTAATTTTTAATAAGAATTTGAAAATTTTAGAGCTGATTGAGTAAACATTATAAAAAATATTAAATTTTTTATGAGACCATTATTTAAATAACAAGACATAACTCAAAAAGTATTCATGCAATAAGAAATATTTTAGTACATTCTCTAGAAAACGTAAATATCAGGTTTCAAAAAGTTATATAGAAATACATTCGAAAAAATATTTTGAGTTATCAGACTCGCCATGATAGATTTTGAGCAATTTAAATGCTTCTGGTAGATCAAAAACTCACTTCCGTTTTTTGTAATATTATAAAATTGTTTGTAACTTGGCCTATAGGTAGTGTAGAAACAAAACAAAGTATATTTCGTAAAGTCAAAAGATAGCTCTATTCAATAAAATAAAAAATAAAAATATCTGTCTTGACTGAATTTGGCCATTTTCAACATGTTCGGATACCCCTTAAGAAAAATGAAAAGATTAAATTTCATAAAAGAGTATTCATTTATACAATATAATATGTTTAACGCGAAAAAGTTTAAGACAAAATATTGGTTAACGCGAACTGATTAAACGGTCACGACAAACTACTATGTATTTTAATCCATTTTTTCTTTTATCACGAAACGAAAATTGCTCAACACGAAAAGATTTCCCTTCTAGGAATGAATAAAATACGGAAAATACCAGAGATTTAAGAGGGGCGTGAAATGAAAGAGAGGTGGTTTCGCGTTATTTTTCTGTATTTTTGGACGGTTCTACTGTGATCGGGAGAATTTATTATAGATGGTGATAATGTATGTACATCACTAATTATGGCAGACAAAGACATTTTGGAGTTTGATCAAAACTCAAAAAATATAAATGATGTAGTTTCCGACGACGAAAATTAATTGAATACTGCAGCTCCTGTTACCACGTTATCCGAAATGAAAAACGTCATAAAAATATGCTCAGTTATTTAGACGTACATTCCAATACTGAAATAAATAACAAAATAAAAAATATCGAACAATTTGTTGACAGTTTGATGCTAAAAAGGGTGGAGGGGCAGGAGCGGACAAATAACATTTCGTGGGCTGAGTGGATACTTTGAGACTCATCGTGGTTTGAGCGGACACATTCCCCCCCCCCCATCTTAAAACAGATTCGATTACTGAATTACAAGGATAACTACATTTTTGCCAATCAAATTTAATTACTTGTATTAAATTGTTAAGATGTTATAGTGCGAATACATTTTAAACATAGCGAAATGTAATAGAACTAAAAACTTTCTGAGAAATATTAAAAAATTAATAGTAAGTAACCATATAATGAAAAGTATGAACGAATTTCAGGAATTTTGTGGAAAACTGTATTTTAGAGTCAAATAAATATTAGAACAGGTACAATACTCATACAATTAATTAGTTTCACGAAAGGAATACGCAAGATGCAAGTAGATAAAATAAAAATAAATACACAAGTAAATAAATACTAACTTTGCATCTTGCGTATTTTACTTCTAGTACTTATTTTTACTTCCTTTCATGAAACTATCTAATTGTATGGCTATTGCACCTGTTCTAATATTTATTTGACTCTAAAATACAGTTTTCCACAAAATTTGTGAAATTCGTTCATACCTTTCATTATATGGTTACTTACTATTTATTTTTAAATATGTATCTGAAAGTTTTTATTTCTATTACATTTCGCTTTGTTTAAAATGTATTTGCACTATAACATCTTAACAATTTAATACAAGTAATTAAATTTGATTGGCAAAAATGTATTTATCCTTGTAATTCGGTAATCGAATCTGTTCTAAGATGGAGGGAAATGTGTGAGCTCAAATCAAGATGAGTTTCAAAGTGTCCGCTCAGCCCACGAAATGTTATGTGTCCGCTCCTGCCACGCAACCTAAAAAAGACAATGCACAATAACTCAATAAATGTTGTTGTTTTTTTCAAAAAACTTTAAAACTTTGAAAAATTGGATTAAGTGCTTGTGAATGTTTTTGTTCCATTGATTTTTATTACATACATATCTATATAAATAAAATGTACTCTAATAACTTAATTTTGTTCAATATATGTTTTTATTTCTTGCAATATCCTTCAACACGAAAAAATATTTCAGTTTCGTGTTAAACAATTTTCACTGTAAATAGCCTTGTTTAAGAAGTTGCATATAGATGCAATTAAATAAATAAGCATAACAACAATTTTTTATAATGATTAAAGCAAAAAGTGATATAATTAGATAAAAACCAAATTACATACGTACGTAAATATGAATTACGTTTTCAAGAAAAATTGGACTAGATGTGCAATTAATTATAAATATATTTATAATACATAAAATAAAAATCATACACAATACCTTGATCTATTTTTATTATGAAAATTCCGAACGACTGTGTAAATTTGAATCCTAAATTTTATTTGAAATTTAAATAATTTCTTCTCAAGAAGGCGAATAGACATTGAAAGACCGCGGGACAGTTATAGCTTAGAAATTTTGAACAAGACCGCTAACGTTAAAATTTGATCTTCTCTTGACTCCAAAATGTCGGGTTATTTCTGTGTGTTTTAAGTTTTATATTTTGGAAACTATAATAATTATAAGTAGCCTCAAAATACTGACTAAATACAAAAAAATATATTTATAAAAATAAATGATTCATGAAAAACTTCATAAAAAACATTATGCTCTGTTTTTCTTTTTAAGGCATAAAAATACCCTAAAAATAACAAAACTATCGGAAAAATTTTTGTTGCATTTTCCTGTGACTCATATATTTGGACAGTTTGCCCCCCAAAAAACTGATTTGAAAAACAATTAGTTTTTAAAATATTTGAAGTTTTCTGAGTCTAGATTTTAGTTTCGGTATAAATTTAAATCATTTTTACATTTCTAAATTGAATTAAAAATATATTTGAACACAATCCATTTTTTCAGTGTGAAATGGCTATTAACTGCAATTTTTATTACTAAAAATAATATCTCTATGCTTATGTTTTGAATTTTTTTTGAGTTCTCTCACAGTTACTTAAATAAGATTGGCTACAAGTCCAATATTTATTTATACACATTAGTTTACGTTAGAAGCTTTTTACTTTGTTTTCCTTAATTTTTTCCATTTGAGGAAATGCCACGGCCAAAACGTACTCGGGTTGCTGTGATGAATAACATTTAGAAGAGATAAAATACGACTAAAAATGACAAATCTAAAATCCAGTCTTCAGCTGATTCTACAATGAGACCAGAGTACAAATGCTGTGAATACAAATACTGCAGAAAGAACTGAATATTTCCATGATGTATCAAACTACATTGCAGTAATCATTATAGTACTACATTACAATATTTTAAAGTCAAGCAACAAAAACTCAAACTTGCCAAAGTACCAAATAAGTAAAGTTTCGAATTGAGAAAAAAATTAGATACATTATTTACAAGTTTGGTGATTTCTAGTTTAAATTTTTATTCTTATTATTTTATGTATGGAATGTTTTGAGTTTAAATTTTTTGTGATATATAAAATAAAACTGAATAATTTGTTGTCATAACAAATGCTATGAATATTATGCAAAAGCATAGTTGAGCTAAAAAAATGTTTGTAGTATTTTGATGAAGAAATATAAGTTGGAAAATAACATAGTGAAAAATTAGAGCTTTACATGCATTATTAGTTTTTGTTTTATGCCTTTAAAACTTTAAATATATCTTTCTCAGATTTTTAATTTTGAAGATGTGTAAGTGTCTTCAAATCCCTAATTTTTTCTGTTTAAGATAGTCATGAAATGTTTTGTAGATTCTACCAAACATATGTTCTATAAACGTTAGTAAAGATTTAAGTTTTTTTTTTAAAATCTTAAAGTTTTTATTTAAAAAAATTCGTGTTTTTTCCAGGGCTAGCTATAAAAATAGTTATTAAAAAGCAACAAGGGAACAGATTTTCAATTACATACTAACTTTTGTTTCCAATAATCTAAAAAACATAAATCACTTAAAATAATTAAGTTTTTAGCGCGTTTTTCACGTAGTGTAAAAAAAAGCTCTATTAGGACGCAAATTTCGTCTTCGTCTTCGTTCCATATTTTGTCGTACCTTTTTCTCAGCCAATAAGCCACCGATTGACCTCGGGTTTTCGGCATTGGGTTGCATTTGTGCCGTAGATGTGTGTGTGTGTGTGTGAGCCGAATTCCATGTAAATTTAATATTTTTTTAAGTATAGTACACTACTTTCTGTTAGTAAAAAGTTCATTAGTTGCATTATTGTAAAATACAACATGTGAAAAACGCGCTAAAATTACTTGGCCATGCCAATGATTGATATCTTGCTTAAAAAAAATTTAACATTTTATAAGAATTTTGAAAATTAAAATTTTTGTTGTTATTGTTAATGCCTGACGTAGTCAGATCGAGGCCCACGAAATTCATCATGGCATCGGGCTACATTGTACGCCTGTAATTAGCCGTAGCTTTGAGCACCATGCAGGTGACAGTACGATTTGGCTCGGTTGAACCCCTATTTTGAGGGAGAACACCCTGGGAGTGGTCAGGGGTTTCCCACTTCTCTTTCCCTTCCACCAACCACACGAGAGGACTTGCGGCTCGACGGCTATTTAGAGTACCCCCATGCCGCGAAGGCACTATACATTTACAAACATCCATGTCTTCTCCGGGATTTGAACCCAGGCCCTACGGCACAGCAGCTAGGGTCGCTAACCACTATACCGGATGGGCGACAGAAAATTGTGAAATAATGGCTTGTCAAACTGACTTTTTGTTTTTAAAATCAATTTATTGTTTATACTGTTACTATCTCAAAAAAAAAGTGATGGAAAAAGGGTACTGTGAAGCCTTAAAAAGGGTTAGAAATATTTGTTACTTTGAAAATTGTTCTAAATGCTATAGAAAAAAAAAGAATTAAAAAAATTCGTCATAAAAAATGGTTCCAATAAAAAAAAATTCAAAAAAATTATGTACAGGAAATTATCATGAATTTATGGAACCTTTATACAGTAAAAACATTACAACTTCTACACATAAATATGTCAGTCATAGACAGAATTTCAATCAGTCTAGTAAGTATTCCAATGTAACTTTTTATATAATCTAACTCACCTTCTAAAAGGACATAACTAGTAACATACTGTATAAAATAGAACGCTTACAATGTTGACACATTTTAATGGTACTTAATATTTCCTTTATTAAAATAAGCCTTGACTTGCAATTCAAAACGCGAAGTTAAACTCATTATTCAATTCAAGTTTCTTTTTCCAGTCCCCCGAGAAAAGCGTGTAAATGAAATATATTCACATGAAGGAATCACGTGAACTCCCCCCCCCCTTCTCCTCATTTTCTGCACGTGTTGCTAAACGAGAGAATGTAAAAATGTCGTTTAAAACTTTGCGACATTTTTTAGTTTTATTTTACTGAAATGTGCGTTGAAATCCGCTATTATTTCATTTGAATTTTTCCCTCTGATATTTTTCCTACACTTTGCCTGTTTCTTGCGAGAATCAAGGTAAAAGTAATTTCTTGACGATGTTTACAATCCATTTAAAAGTTTAAGCTAAATTATTCTTACACAGTAAGCAATTGCGGTTATTTATTTATTTATTTAGGTTTTTGCAGTTGGCAATATTCGTTTGATATAAATGATTGTTTTGCCTTTTTGTGAGGTAAAATCTAAAAGTTTTGCGATTTGGCATTAAATTTCCTACTTTGAATAGTTTTACACTCATGGACAAAAAAATTAGCGCACCAAGGAGTCGTCAAAATGAAACGAAATTTTACATACGTAATGACTACTTTGATATAAGTAAATGATTAGAAAATCAAAGAAAAAGGATAATTTGTTTCAGAGAAAAAGGCAAAAGAACGGGGGATTTAACACCCTGTTGAACCCCCTCAAGCGCGAATGCATGATGCGATACGATAGAGCATTGAGACATACAAGCTCTGTCTGATGTCTTGAGACATTTCGTTCCATATTTGCTGTAACCTTGCCTCTAGTGCGTTCAAACTCGTGGGATGCCCAACTCGCCGTCCCAAATGATCCCAGATATGCTCGATGGGAGACAAATCTGGGGATCAGGCAGGTCAAGGAAGGGTAGTAACAGTGCGGAGACAGTCTTGTGACACCCTTGCCGTGTGAGGTCGAGCATTGTCTTGTTGAAAAATGGCTCCTGGGAGCCGTTGCATGAGTAGCAACACATGTGGTTGTAGGATGTCATGGACATACCGCTGGGCCTCGGTCGCAATGAGGGTCTCATTTTGTTCTCGACTTAGCCTTAAAAGGATCATAATTCAAATAAATTCAACGGTCAAATGTTACTTCCGGTTGTATTCTCCGAAAAACTGAGAATTTCGGACAAAATGCCAACTGGCTACTTGTGATGACCGTCGTCCATGTATAGGCTTAGGCCTACTACCACACACCATCATTACAAATTCAGTCAAAAGGCGGGAGTCGGTCGAGCTGGCTTTTGCAATTACAAATCATGCGCATTTATTTTTTTCGGGTTTTTGCTTGTAAGAGTATTTGACAACGTATGCTATGTACTGTCTACTTTTAAAGGTCATAGGTGAATTCTACATTTGTGAAGGGGTCCATCGCCTACAAATGTGTAGGAGCCCATGGCCTCAAAAAGTCTTAAGACGTCCCTGCTTAATGTATATATGCCTAGTGCATAATAGGCCTAAATGCATAATAATATATTTGAAAGGCCACTAATATTATTAATTACCATATGGCGGACCACTTATGTGATTGACCACACTATAGATGGATCTTCATAACCATGTTTTTACTTAATTTCGTCTCTATTTACATTTCCATATCACTAAACAGGAACTTTTTGAAAGGCAAGAACAAACCGGCAGTGCCGAGCAATATCGACAAACTGAAGTGTCATGCCACCAATTTACCATGAGTGCCAGCTCTCCCTTTTAAAATGTCGCTAGATAACATTGGCAAAAGTAGCTAAGGAGTGGCTAAACTGAGTAGCAATTTCGCTAAAAGTAGTAGCTACACTTTAAAAAAAAAGTATAATCCATATTTCATACGTTTTGTGAGTCGTCATTTTTGAAATAGATTCTTCATAAAAATGTAAATAATATCCATACTTTTCTGCGGACAATCCAAACTTTTCACACTCTAACAGTGGGCTATCCACACAGGAGGTCTCGAACTCAGGTTTTCCTCCATCCAGCCAAATTGGCACTTTGAGCCTGGACATATTTCCATTTGATGGAAAAAAAATAATGTAGTCATTCCACTGTAAGAATTTCCCGCCTTTTTGGGGGAGAAAAGAATATTCTATTTAAATCATATTTTTTATTTCATTTCAACAACTTGTTTGATTTCTTACATTTTGACATGTAGCATTAAGATTGTGCAGTTTTATCTCGGACAAGCATAAAAAAAAAAAGAAAAAGAAATGTCGTTTCGAATAATAAGCTATTTTTCGCGAAGTAAATCAAAAACCTACAATTAATAGGCTTACCGAATTATTCATAGGCCTTGAAACTAAATTAAATGCACCACCTTTTAGCAACAAATACACCACACACTGCACATGAATTATTTATCACATATATTCGATTGATATCGTTTCTTACAATAGCAACTGCAGTAAAAAAAAAAGAACTAAAAAATAAATGAATTCTACCTAGAATTTCCCGCGTTGGAATATACAAAAAAATCGGAACAACCCCAAATAACAGATAGAGTGAAAGATTCGGACTTGAGCGTTATCAATCTTGATATATATATATAATAATCATATTATACTTTACAAATATACCTGAAATATCGGCCTTGAGTTTTTGAAACACCGATGTTCCGGTTTTCGGAGAGATAGAAAGGTTCGGCAAAGAGCGATGTTTTTTTTACAATGTAGCAAAAATGAAACAAAGCAAGTGATATAACCCTCAATTTTTTACTAATAAATTGCTGCTTCATTGATGGATATATCATATTAGCACTGACGTGAATGATTTATGCCTAGAAATACTTATGAGGTTTAAGATGGAAAAAAAATGGTACCTTCCCCCCTCCCCCCTCGTTATAGCACATATTTGATAGTAGGTGAAGTGTAGGTGATGAAACAGTCACGTATTTTATTTGAATTTGTAACAGATAAAAGTTGCAATAAAACTGTTTACATCTAATAAGTTTGAAATTATTAAAATACCTTTCACACAAATAGAATATTACTAAATTGCAGACAATGTCTGTTCAAAAAGTACCTTACCTTTCGCCATAAAAATATCTTAGTTACTTTATGAGGGAAGGATCCTAATCAAATTCAAAGGAGGCCTTTTATACCTTTACACACTGAGCCCAACATTTCTTACAAAGCCGAAAACACTTCTGGAATAATTCTTTTGGGTGAGTGAGTGAAATTAACGTTGCACTGTTTAGCTACACGAGGGCTTTTGGCGACGGACCTCTTCATTTTGAACCATGGTCAAGTGACGAGGACGACGCCTGAGCTGGCAACCCCTCTCCTAACTACCACACCAACGAGAGGACGTTTGAGCTCTCGACAGATTTAACGTGCATGGCTCCCCTACACGGTGGGTCTTAAGTGACCCTGGGCTCGAACTCATGACATGCCAGTCACGATCTGATACCTTGTCCACTTGACTACCGCGGCCACATAATTCTTTTGAAATGATGTTCTAACTCGCCGTCTCGTTTTGCCTTATTTCTTCTCTACTCTGAAAATAGGATCCTTTCATTGGCATTTTCATTTTCAAGAACAGCCAGAAGTACCAAGAAGCCAGGTTCAACGTTGATAGTGACCAGTAGGTCCTGTGCAACTGCAAGATGGAGTTTTTCTGTTCCGCTGACAGATTGTTTGATTGAATATTAATGTCGCACTGTTCAGCTGCACGAGGGCTTTTGGCGACGGACCTCGTAATTTTGAACCATGGTCAAGTCCGCTGACAAAAGCTTGAAAACAAAGTTCGCATCCTCTCTGCGCATGATCACACAAAGTTGCATGTAGAGAACCTGTACTGATCTCAACTTGTGAAACAGTCTCTCGCAGTGGCGCACACAAGAAGGGGGGGGTGTCCTGAGGGTCCGGACTCCCCCCAAAGCCCTTGAGTTTTTTTTGATTGATGATAATCCTATATATAACGTGAAATTTAATTAAGTACTTGTAATTAACAATTTATTTTCTTAATTAATGCTAATTATTTATTTTTTACTGCTTTTTGCTAACAAAATCAGAAGAGTCATCTGGTGTTGTCTTGAGGTATGATACAAGTCGGGGGACTTTCGACCATGAACCATGACTTTCGACCCTTGAAAAAATTTTGTGTGCGCTACTGGTCTCTCATATGGATTAAATGACGATTTTGCATAAGCCGATTTTTCAATTTTTCAACAACAGCTGCATTTCGAGCGGTTCGTATCTTCCTAGCACGCTGGTGACTGTCAACCAACGTGCCGGACACTTTTGAATCGGTAAAACACCTCTTTCCCATAGCATCGTCTCCAAACACTTGCTGAATCTTACGAATAGTTTTACTTAGAAAATCACGCAGCTTTTGTCGTAAAATTTGATGCAGTACCTCTGCTCAAGTTGTTCAGTCATCTTTAGAGAAATAAAAGCCGACGAAAACGTACAAAAGCACCGCACTCGATTGCCTGTAGGAAGCAACTGGTACACCGGTACGAAGGGAAAAAAATTCAAGTACGTGCATTAAGCTGTCACCTTCCACTGTGCACAGTGGCGTCGTTTTACAGCGGAAAAATTCAAGGTTGGATACTTTTTTCATTTGGTGCAAAATAAATCCAAACATCGAGAATAAATTAGCTTAGAACAGGGTTAAGTTAGTTTTAACAATTTTTTTAACCTAAGTACCATGCTGACGTCATTATTTCCAGATTTAGTGATATAAATACAAATTCAAATCTTGAAAAAGAAATACTTATTTGAAGAAAATTATGTATGTGCTTGTCCACACACACACTTATGCATACATATGTGCAGGGTGATTATAATTACAGTTCCACATTCAAAATTCTGTAAAAAAAAGAACCATTGATCAGAATGAATTCAAATTTGAAACTGAATATACTTGAAAAGGGGGGAAACGGTATGGCGCGAGAAAAAATGTTCCAAAGTGTAACAGCAGATGGCGCTGTAAGTGGCATAACGAAAATGGATTTGATTACAAGTGGCATTTTGATTCGAATTACGGTGGCTTTAACACGAGTTACACATAAAACCAACTGTACTGCTCACTGTGAATGATATTTTTAGTTTTCTTTATAAATAAATAAAAAATTTCCAAGTCGTATAACAGTTGTCCACACTAGTGAAAAATCCATCTACCACAACAAGATCGTAACCCCATTGCGTTGGAAAAAAAATCGGTTTTTGACTGTTCTTGGGCCAAAAACCGCATAAAAAGCAACCATGAAAACGCCAATGATTTTCCCCCCTTGTAGCATACCGTTTCCCTCTTTTTCAAGAATATTCTGTTCAAATTTGCAGTTATTCTGAGCAGTGATTCTCCTTTTACAGTATTTTGAAAGTAGAACTTTAATTATAATCACCCTGCATGTAATCATTAATCATATACTAAATTGCCCTAAACCTAATTCAAGGCTTTAAAACAAATAGAATTTTTCTAAGACAGATTTCTATGCGTGAGTTAAAAAATAATTTAAGTCATCAAACAGATCCTATGTTGGGGCAACAAAGGTGTAAAATTAAAACCCACTATTTGATTTAAACGTGAAAATATTCGCAATTTTTACTCAAATTTTCCAGTTCGTTGATCAATCTGTAAAACGTATTCCATGCAAGAATTCCAGTTCAAAAGAATTCAAATTATAAATCTTTTAAAGACGAAATATTTTGATTATTATCGTTTAAAGATTTAAGTGGATGATTTATATTAAAATCTTTTTTAAAAAACACTCTCCCTACTTAAAATATATAAAATGATTTTTTATTAGTTGAAGATTTCTATTCCATAGTTCTTCGAATGAACTTCTTGAAATAAATTAAAAACATGTAGGCAGACATTTTTTTCAAAAAAAGTTTTAATTTATGTAGAATTAAGAATTTTTGGAACGACCTGTTTTAAAAAATAGGTTTACCTATCATTTTTACAGAACGTTAGATTTCATTTCACGCATTCTTGTTTAATAATTTATATTAGTATTTTATCAATGAGATAAATGCTACCTTCGAAGAGATTTCTCTTTCTTAAAAGTTAAATTCCGTTTCTGGATGAGTTTATTGAATGAAAACTGGTCTAACGAAAACAGAGGAAAGAGATAGGCAGAGGCTTTAATTTTATGACTCAAAGATCCTTTTGTGTAAATTAAAACTGAACTGAAATAGAAATAACCTTGAATATAGTTATATTTACAAAAGATTATTATATTAACGACATATTCAATTAACTAAATCATAATGTGTTAAGATACACTCGTTTTTCTTTGATTACAATGACAAAGATAAATATATTTCAATGATATATTTTAATATATTCTACTATAATACTTTCAATAAAAAAAAAACTGTACTTCGGTTATTCGAATAACAGGCCATAATACTACCTTCCCCACTTTTCTAGGTAATTTATGATGATGTATGACTATTAATTTGCATTCAAAATTTCGATTATATTCAAAAACAATTTTACAGCTCTAACTTCTCGAATTTTTAAGGCGAAATTATCTGTAATGTCTCGATAACCCCATCCCTTAGGAGTCTATTTTCGTGAAACCAATGTTTAATGAGTTTTACTTCAACAAGTAATATAAAAAATTTTAAAGTCAATTCCTACTTTGAATGGATGAATAGAAAGTATTATATGTATATATACTTTCACTATATTGACTAGTTGTCTTAGGTTTATAACTATTTTGTGTATATTTATGAATTATATATATACGTAGGGAGAGAGTGAACTAGTAGTAGGATTTGAAAAAAGAGCATGATTTGTCTGCATTGTTGTAACAATGCACATCCGGTCTGGCTAGTTTGGCTGAAAAACCGGTTATCGACACCAACTTTTGTCATTGTTTCAACAGTTACATTGTTACAACAATGGAGACGAATCTAAGTTGGCGTCGAAAACCGTTAATTAAATTAAATTAATTAACCTGTAATTAATGAATAAATATTTGAAAAACTGTATTAACATGAAGTGTTATCCACTACAAGCTGAAAAAAGTTTATTTGAACTTGATTGGATGAATAGATAATATTTAATCAACGATTGAAAATCTGTGAGCAAGATAAATATATATATATAAATAAATATATAGAGAGAGTGAGCTAATAGTAGGAATTGAAAAAAAAAGAAATATGCTTGCTAAATTTCAAGCTTACTTGTCAATGTGATGTCGTGAACCTTTAAAATTGACTTCATTACTTAGTAGCGATAGAGCTCATACAGTTTTTTGCCAAAAGGCATTTTGTTTTATAGTAATTACACAAAACAGTAAATTCAGTAATAAATTTGTACTCTTCACAGCCTGTCACGGGAGAAAAGTTCTTATCCCGTTTAAGGCTTAAAGATCTTGAGATGATGGGCTCTAGGGTGCGGCAATCCCCGCAACCCACTTCGCTAGTATGGTCCAAAGTCTTTTCATTCAAGCGGTTGCTCTACAGTCTCCGGTACTCCAAAGGTCATCGATGTTCATCTTCTTTGATCCTTGAGGTGCGGTTGCCCCGCAAATTCCATCAAGTGACTTCAAAGAAGGGTAAATAACTGATGCAGAACGCAATGCAGGAGATTCAGAAAGTCCTCGTCAACTTGTGAATTGATCCTTTAAACCCCCTGGGTGGGTCTCTTTCACGCCCCCTTCATCTCTGATTGATGAGCGTAGCGGATCTGCACAATGCCCTCGCTTTTCTCCTAACTTCATTGGTGCTTCCAGACAATAGGATGGTGTGTTTGAAACCTCTTCGTCGCCGTACCTAGTATACCGTCTAGAGGGCTATAAATCCTCCTGTCACTTTGACACTGAAGTTATGACTTTATCACAATATTTTGGCATTCTTTTTCATTCAAATAGACTGCAATCCACATGTGCGAAGTGATCCAACAATGGATATTGTTCACAGAAACATTCGCTTAAAAGATTGTAGTGTACAAACATTAGCTGAGGGTCGGGGAGGGAAGTTGTGTGCTTTCAACACAGCCACCTTCAGAATCAACGTGAAACCTGTCTGCCCCCGGGCATGAGAGAAGAATACACGACCTTTTAGAAGATACAATATCCCCTCTGGGCAGTACGATCACCCCGTACATCAAACTTGACAAGTATTGTCTGGAAGTGTTCTACATATGAGCAAACGCCACATCTGTGAAAAAACGGGATTTTTTTTTACCTAAAATGCTCCCCCCCCCCAACCCATCTTGAGAATTAATTTCCACAAAACCCATCTCAGGGAATTTCTGTTCA
Organism: Trichonephila clavata; assembly: GCA_019973975.1. Lineage (NCBI taxonomy): Eukaryota > Metazoa > Arthropoda > Arachnida > Araneae > Nephilidae > Trichonephila > Trichonephila clavata. Next base: position 37,191 of record BMAO01025273.1, read on the forward strand.
ACAACAACAGAAAAAAAGCACGTTTACCATACTTTAAATCTCATAGTTCAAAATAGGAATTTTTGTCTGTAATACTCCCTGCAAACCCTCATCTCTTGGTATCGATCTCCACAAGACCCGTTCTTAAATGTTGGAAAATCGAAAAATGTAAAATGCAGTTATCGGTTTCAAAACATGAAAGGGAACGTTAATTCCACACAATGCATATCACGGCAATTAGCGACTTCGTATATAAGCACAAACGCCTCCTTAACCAAGGGGATCTTAAAAAACATTAACACAAAATAATTTTAAACAAAAAGTCCCTTTTTTTATGAAATATGTTTAGGAAAAACATCAGGCAGTAACCCTGCAAAATTTTGGAACGATACAAACAACAGTATGGATTTGAGTACGTCCGAAGCAAATGTACAGACATTCAAATTTATATATAAAACATCACAAGAGGATTATTAAAGTATCCGATTACTTGCGACAACTTTTTTTTAAAAAATGGAGATTTTTGTAATTATATTTGTTTAGTATATTTTAAGAAAAAAATGCTAAAATTAAGAAGAAAGAAAGAAGTTATTATTACTTAAATAGGAAAAAATGGGTCAAAATTTACAAAAAATAACATAAACGCGGCCCATTCTGTATCTAAAGTTTATGAACAAATTTTCTATTCTGATGTGTTGCTATGTTATTCATTTTTGAAATGACCTTCAGGATAAGAGATATTTTAATTTTTACAGAAACGAAAACCTAGTTATTATATGAAATTGCTTTAAAAAAAGTGATTATATTCACATAAAGAACTGTAAATTTTGTAATAAAACAGTGATTGATTAATCCGAAGGTTAAAACGCTTTTACTATTAGACAGAGCGTACACAAAAAATTTTCAGTTAATTATATCCAAAATTTTTTTAGTAATGGCGGTCCCCGTTTGAGCATTTAAAAGAAACACATTTCGAGTAAAACGCGTTTTATTGTATGACATCTTGCTTTTTTTTTTAAGTATTGGCATCTGCTTTTACTAAAACACTTGTAGTTTTTGTTCTAGTGAACGGAAAACAATAAACTTGGTATTTTTATAAGGCTAATAAGATGGCCTATAAAATAAAATCATAAAAAAATTTGTCTATTTTCGGCAAAATTCACAATTTTAGGGTAGTCGGATACCTTAATATACATTTTACGTAAAACCAAATATATATGTTATTATGTGCTTGCTTTCACCACTATAGAATTTAATTTTTTTCAAAAAGTATATTACATAAATAAAAAAAATTCCTTTTAAATTTCCTACTGAATTTAAGAAAAATTCCAGCAGCAAATTATCCATATTTTTACTTTTCAAATTTACATGCAAAAAGAGAAATATAAAAAATTACTGAAAATGGGATCTTTTATTTTTGTAACAGTAAAATAATAAAGCCCCCATTTTTGTCTCTCCAATCTCTTTCTACTTCATGTCGCTTCTTTCCGGATAAGTTTTGCGACCAGGATTGCGAGTTAGGGAGAGTTATATTAACGACGCATTATATAACAACACGAATACCATTCGCGACGGTCCTCATAATTTTGAGTCTCCGTCAAGTGACGAGAGCCGACACCTGATCTCCCCCCCCCTCCTAAATACTACACCACGCTAACGAGAGAACATTGAGCCACGGAAGATTTAACACGTATCTGCCCTCTCTACACGCAGCTCTTCATGCCAATACAGCTTATGTCGGCTATATATAACCCAAAATCACTAGGACACTGTGGCCGGGACCAGGGCTGAATGAACCACTTAGCAAAATAAACACGTGTTTAGGGCATAAAAGAAAATAGGTACCATATACACTCAAGAGCCAAAACATTATGACCACCCATACATTTTGCAATGAACTTGCCTGGATGACATGGTAAGCACGTGATCAGGTGGAAGTGGTATTTAACTGCTGCTGGAGAGTCTGAAGAATTATTCTTTCACTTACTTCTGTGTGTGATGGGAAAGGCTGCGGATCTAAGCGACTTTGATAGAGGGCAGATTGTAATGGCTCGGAACAAGTATTACCGAAACTGCACGACTCGTGGGTTGTTCGCGATCTACAGTTGTTAGTACTTATGCAAAGTGGGTGAATGATGGTGAAACCAGCAGTAGACGACATGGTGTTGGACGTCCACACGCTATCAAAGAAAAAGGTCGTCGGAGACTGTCTCGAATGGTGAAGCAAGAGAGACAGACAGTGGCTCAGCTGACAGCCCAATACAATGCAGCGCCAAGTAGAATAGTATTGGAGCATACTGTTCAGCGGACACTGTTGGATATGGGGCTACGCAGCAAACGTCCCACTCGTGTGCCTTTGCTGACCAAGCGTCATCGCCAACTGCGCCTGCCCTGGGACCGGGAACATCGCGAGTGGTCCATGGATCAGTGGGAGAGAGTTGCCTGGTCAGATGAATCACGGTTTGTCATTCATCACGCCAATGGTCGTGTCAGGATACGCCGTCTTCCAGGCAAACAGTTGCTCCCTCAATGTACAGTAAGTCATACACAGACCGGTGGTGGCGGTATTGTGCTTTGGGGGACGTTCTCTTGGGCGTCTTTGGGATCCGTGGTTGTGGTAAAGCAGACCATATGAATGCTACAGGGTATCTGAACATCATTGTGGACCAGTTGCACCCTTACATGACCTCTGTTTTTCCAGATGGAAATGGAATGTTCCAACGTGTCACAAGGCTAAAATTGTGTTGGAGTGGTTCCAGGAACATGATGCTGAATTCCAGTTAATGTCCTGGCCGCCTAACTCACCGAATCTCAATGCGATAGAACACATTTGGGATGCCATGAGACGGCAGCTCAAAGACCACCAATTCGAAATATCTCGGATTTGCGTGATCGTTGCTTAAATATCTGGTACAATCTGTCTCCGGCCATCTACCAAGGACTTGTGGCATCCATGCCAAGGCGGCTTGAAGCTGTGTTGTGCGCCAAAGGTGGGCCAACTCGTTATTGACAGGTGGTCATAATGTTTTGGCTCTTGAGTGTACAATTTTCACAACACTTTTTTTTTTGAAAAAAAAATGTAATATTTCTAAATAAGTTTATATACCTTTTTTCATTTAATTAAATCAAAATTATTACCAATAATTTTTAAAAAAAATTCTTTATAAATATGTGATTTTTTTATTAAAAAACTTTGAGAATACTAAAAATATTAGAATTATTTTTAATACAGGAAAGGCCACGATGAACAACCTCTCCTTAAATTCATTTCGATAACATTATCATATCATCGTTTTTGTGAATACATGAGTTCGGGAACATTCATGAAATGGGCAAAAGGATACACTTAAGAAAAGATTTAGCCTCAATAGAAGTGACATAAATACATTTCATACTTTATGGCATGTTTTAGGGCGAATATAAATGGAGGGATGAAATGGCCCTATATCCTCCTTCTTTGAAAAAGGGGGTGGCTTCTTTCCAATTATATATATATATATATATCAAAGTGGAAAGGATCTTCATTCTTTTGAAACAGCAAAAGATAATTATGCTTTATTTTCAAATTGTTTTGTATTTCCTCAAGATTTCAAATAATGTACAAATACTTTGATCTTATTAAAGATAAAGTAATGCAGCCTCTCACCATATTTGTTTTTTTTTAAAATAAATAATGAAAAATATTTTTTTTGTAAATTTTCTCCCACCTTATAAAGAACATGAAGTAGTTTTTACTGTTACTGCATATATATGCATCATATACCATATATTTATCTATATCTCCAGATGTCCAAAAATGAAGATGACTGTGACGTTGGGAACCATGATTTTTAAAAAGCTTATAAATGAATAATTTTTTGACACTAAAAATTTGGTACCAGTTAATTAAAATATGAAGCCCAGTGGCTGAGTGGTAGTGTATCGCCCCTCCACGCCACAGGTCCGGGATTCAAATCCCGGGCAGAGCAAGCTGGACTCAGCCTTTCATCCTTTCGGTGTATCGATAAATGAGTACCAAGCTTGCTTGGGAATTGAACACTGGGGTTTCGCCTCAGACTGATCTCTTGACCGAAGCATCTGCACATGCACCCCAGCGCCTAAGGTCACGTAAACTGAGATAGGTACAGTAGGCCTTGGCCCTCATGGGCTGTTGCGCCACTGAGTTCAGTTCAGTTAATTAGAATATACAAATAAAATTGTTTTGGGAAATTATTACAAAAAAATATATTTAGATGCAATTTTTTGGCAAAAAAAGAAGCAAGAATGACCATATTTACAAATCCTTCTCCTTTTATGAAAAATGCTTTTATAATATTAATATTTTGCCTATTTTAAGGGTGATTCACTATCAGATGGACATACTGGTAGGGTGTGAGATGACTCAGAACCACATAGGAATACAGGGGCGCAAATGGCGCAGCTATGAGCTATGGTGCAAAGAGGCAGAAAAAAAAACTGAAATAGCAACACATTAATAGGACAGAAAACATTTTATTGAAAGGTTGTCGTACAACAGGTCTTCGAAATTACAGCCAGAAGTGATCTGGTAGGCTTGACAGTGACGCTGCATTGAATTCTTTACATTCTGGAAGATCCCTGGCATGTCACGTAACCTCTCGTCAGCTACAGATAATCGAGCGTTTCCTTACAACTGAAGGAATAGGCGTCTCATGCACCCAACTTTTTATGTGAACCTAGAAGACATTTATGCACTTTCGAACATCTGTTGTAGTACAACTTCTATATAAAATGTTTTCCATCTTATTAATATACTGATGTTTCTGTTCTTTTCTCTGCACCATAGCTCACAACTACGGCAATTGGGACCCTGTATTCCTACGTGATTCCGAGTTGTCCCCCTGCAAACCATAGCGATTTGTCGGTTTGGTAGCAAATAACCCTGCATAGTTAGGACATGCATTTAAATACTTTTTTTCTTGCATAAATATTCTTAAAACAATTTTATACGTATATTCTGTTATTGTTGTTTCTTATGCCATCTTTCTTATGTTGTTGTTTCTTCTCTCGACTGCGACAGATCCAGGCCCACGAAATTCATCGTGGCAAGGGGCTAGATGTACGCCTGTCATTAGCCGTAGCCATGAGCGCCATACAGGTGACAGTACGATTTAGCTCGGTTCCACCCCAATTATGAGGGAGAATACCGTGGGGGATGAAGAGGAGGTCTCCCACCCCCTTCCACCAACTTCACGAGAGGACTTGCAGCTCGACGACTATTTAGATTACCCCAATGCCGCAAAGGCACTATATATAAACAAACTTCCATGCCTTGTCCAGGATTCGAACCCAGGCCCTACGGGACAGTATAGTCTACGTCGCTAACCACTATACCGGAAGGGCGACACGTATATTATAATTTAAGTGACAAGGAGATAGTTTCATCTCTTTAAAGTGCCTTGTATGTAGTCTGGGTATAGTGGTTGAAATTAAGCGGTTACAATTAATATCTGGAATGAAGTGTTTCTTAAGTGGATGGGAGGTGAGATTGCGTCTAGCTATTGCATCAGAGCATCAGTAAGGGTAAGGCTACTGGAAAGTTGAGGGGAATTTCGGGTCTCCTTGGCAAGGTTATCACACACACACACACACACACCACACACACACACACACACACACACACACACACACACACACACACACACACATACACACCTCGTTGTCGAACATGTCTACGTGGACCGGTATCCGTTGCAAAGTGCAAGTTCATTGGCTGCAATTACTCTATTAACTTAACTCAGCGGCGCAACAGCCTGTGAGGGCCAAGGCCTACTGTGCCCATATCAGCATACGTGACCTTGGTCCCGAAGTGCATAAGCAAATGTTCCAATCAGGTGGTCAGTCTGACACGAAAAACCCAGTGTTAAGTTCCCAAGCAAGTTTGGTACTCATTTATCGACCCACTGAAGGGATGAAAGGCTGAGTTGACCTGGCCCAGCCTGAGGTTTGTACCACGGACCTGTGGTGTGGAAGCGCGATGCACTATCACTCAGCCACTGGGCTTCGCAACTAATCTATCAATAAGGGCAATTATATCCTGGGTCAGTTGAACCAGTAGCCAAAAAGGTAGTTATTAATTATTAGTGAGTCTCCCTAATTTGATTCGGCTATCTTCAACAGTCCTCGTGTGATATTTTTCTATATTATTTTTTTCAATACTTCGCAGAACAGTACGCTATGCTAAAAGGACCAGAATTCTATCTTTTTTTATACAAAAGTCATCACAATGCGTCGTGCTGAAACAAAGGAACTTCCTTCTCTGTCACCCTCACTTTCAAAGGCCAAAGAGCTTCTCCGTACCAATAGCAACCCACCCCCTCAGGTGCAGAGAATAATGCCAAACACTCAATAATCCACCTTCAACAGTAGCCTGACATTATACTCGTAAACTACATTTGAAAACTTTCAAAGCACATCATTAATTTGAGTTGTTAATTCTCTATGGACCGTGTTAGATCCAGTTTAAGGAAACTATATGTGATATGGAGCTGGAATGTCACTTTTAACTTTTTCATTTCACTTCACGAACACTTATAAATTCTGTTGAATTTAATGTGTAGTAGTTCTCATCGTTCTAATAACAGGATCTTCAATGGAGCCGCGTCTTAGATCCATTGAAAAGTGCCTTCTATATATATATATATGCGTCACATTAAGCCTAAATTAATTAAATCTTATCAGGAAATCACAATGAAAATTGCGGATAATCGCAATTAGATAAGTCCGTATGATAAGAATGCGATCAATGTATCCTTCATCAAATTGTGAAAAGGATAATGGCTGTCACGATCATTGGCATATTTGATGAAAAGCTCATTCTCCTCCCATTGTAATTATTCTTAACGGTTTTTTATGCGAATCGATGCATCGATCATTCATATCAGAAAAAAACTACCAGATCGACAATTTAATAACTTTTTAATTTACATCATCAAGAAATAGGTATACAATAAACTTATTTTCTTTTGTATTATTAGAAGCCATTTAATTACGAAAATGTCCAGTGTGATTATTTGTTAATGAATGCAACATTTTTTTCCCATAAAAAATTTATAATTTTTAGTTAAATAGTTGAAAAAGTAACGAAATTCATTTAAAAAAATCAAATGATGTAGAGCAGTGGTCCCCAGCCCCCGGGCCGCGAATCAAATGGAACCAGGCTGTCTAAAGAACATCAAATTATTTCCATTTTATTTACTCTGTTGTATTTCGGGATTGTTCGACTTTCCATAGAAATATTTGTATTCCATGTTAAATCCCTTCATATTTCTTTTTAGGTGTAGTATTTTATTCTGAAGAGGTATATTTAAATGCAATTAAATTAAAATTATTAAAACAGAACAATCTAAAATATAAGCAATCAACGCCCCACCCTCAGCGGGCCATGGTAAAATGATCCAACACTGACCGGTCCACGGCGATAATAAGATTGGGGAGCATTGATCCAGAGTGGTGGCCAAACTTGTGGAAACTTTTTGGAAAAATCTATTTTTGATATTTGAAGGCTCATACTTACAATATTTCTTAGAGTTTTTTGCCATCAAATTGTATATCGTTGGGAAGATAATTTAAAAATACAATTCACGACAAAGTTTTGTTGCAGTATCCGCATCCTGTCAAAAAGCATAGCCAAATGACAAAATAAAATAAGCACAACTTGCTCAATTTCATATGAAATAAGTTTTCTTCATTTGAATGCAGCCACACACACACAATGAGCTTGAGTATTTATAGCACCAAACCAGGTATTATCTTGTTCTTGTAAAGAACCAATAAAAGTTACGGTATGATTCAACTTTTGACATCATGCATTGGAATCAAAGATGGACATTTGTCAAGGTGTTAATTGATTGTTAACCCAGGAGAGGGCACGTGGGAAACAGAGTCATCCCAAGCTCACGAAATCGTTAATTCTAGGAAAACAGTTTATTTGTTAAGAATAGCCTTGACAGTATCCTCCTATATCATAGTCTTCGTGGGAACTAAAATATATTTGTCACATATTTCCTTCTTTTTTGGGAGTGGCAAACGTTTTTTTAAAAAAAATTCTTAAGGTACTTGTTTCGACTGAGTTCTCTACGCAACCACTTTTGTTTCAAGATATTTTCTATGAACATGCTACATTTTCCCCCCTGTGAGCAACTTAGTGGTTTTGATTGCTGTGTTGTACGACTTATTATGGTTTATAAATGTAAATGAGCAGAATATAAAAATATGAAATGGTATCTGCGATCTCTATTGAAGGAAGTTGAAAATGATCAAGCAAGGGAAGAACCTGCTGAAATAATATATATTAATCATAATAGTGAATTAAATTTAAGAAAAGCGATGAACTTGAAACGTTTGAGTTGGAACAAAAATTTTCAACTGCTACTTAAAGAACTCCATCAAGAAAAGTATGAAGCCATAAGTGTAGCACGTGACACACTTCACCCTGTCAAAAAGACAAACAAGAAAAAGTTCAACATGGTATTTGTCGATCATCAAAGGACCAAAAAACTACAATAACTTGAATAACATATGACAGTCTTGCCTGCAAACAACATTCCTGTACTGAAAAGTGTCTGTGATTTGTGTCCTTTATTAAATTCACGCACATTTGAAATTTTTGGTTCAGTTTGATTGACATTTTTTCTCAAATTATCAAAGAAAAAATGAAAAGTTCTTAAAAGCAGGTAAATATACTTTGTCTTAATTAAATTATTCAGTGTAATTACGATTTTTCATGGTGTACAATAAAAAAATAATTTTAAAAAAAAGTATTATATATATATATATAAAAATTACGTGTCACAGTGTTTGTCCACGATGGGCTCCAAAACTACTCAAGCGATCATAATATAATTTTACATACTGTGTGTCATTTCGTTCAACTTAACACATAGGATAGTTTTTATTTCAATTAATGACGCCATAATTTTTTGATTGTCGGATATATGAAGAATCTGGAAAATACATTGACAGATTTTGCGAATATTCCCGTAAGGGAATAATCGCAAAATGTGGCAATGCTCATGTGTCTGTGAACGCAGATATTACAAACCGAAATGCACGAAAATTAAGTAACTGGTGTATTTCGGGGTGTGGAACCCTATTTTCGAGCCAGTTTCCAAAAATAACCGTAACTTTGCCGGATAAAGCCGGCCGACCGTATTTTAGACACACCATAACATTTACATTAAAAGCCTTGAATCGTGAAACCTTGGACCCTGGCGTACTTCAAAATGGATAATCCGAATCTGATATCCAATCTGAGAAATAACTGTAACTTTGCCGGATAATTCAGGACGACCATTTATTACGCAAACCGTGGGAGGAGCTTACACTCTCTTAATGTCTCGGTGCGGGAAAAGTGCGTTTCTGTTGTAATTCGGGATGGTGAACGAGAGTTTGAAATCGAATTTTAGAAATTCCTGTAACTTTGCCAGATAATGCCGGACGACCCTAATGCCCCTTCCAGGGACTGAACTTGTCGACTCAAGGGCACAAAAGTAACCTCCAGTTGTATCTAGGAGCGGGAAAGAATAATTTGAAATCATCACGCGAGTACATTTGCAAGATGATCAATCTGAGCAAATATTTCCTAACCAACTGCTGAATATTGGAAACGGTGAAGTAGAACTTCATTCCAATACATAATGCCTGAAATAACCAGACGATTTCTGTAACGTCCTTTAGGCAAAAAGGAACTGATTGAGAGTGTCTTTCCAAATATACTGTATAATTAACTAGATAATTATTGCCTCTGTAATCCTGTTACTTAATCAGAAAAAATGTTGATATCGTGATGAAATAAACTTCCAGATACAGGGTTGTTGCCAGTTGATCCAATGCCTTTTGAATCAATCGACACTTTTGTTGATGAAAACAAGACCGTAAGTCTTCCAACCGAGTTTTTTAATTCTCTAGATGTATCAGGAATTATGCAACGGTGTACGTTTGATCATCAAAAGAATTACCGGGAACTTCTTGAAACAAACATTTTGACATTAATGTTTAAACGAGAATTCGGTTCTGTTGCCACGTATTCCACTGATACCGTCAGAATCTCAGATACCATTCAAAAGGCTTCAATTCCCGATTCGTTTGGCTTTCGCGATGACCATAAATGAATCTGAAACCCAAACAATATTCATTTGATACTTGGACTTAGAAAATCCATGTTTCTCGAATGGGCAACTAGATATTACATGCTCACGTGTGCGGAAACTGTTGAATTTATTTGAGTTAGCAAAATACGGGTTACCGAAAAATATTGTGCTCCGATTAACAATTAGTTGTATAAAATTGTTTGTTGTTATACTTTAAAATGATAAAAATAATTTTAAAAATTGCAAAGAATCAATGCTATTCACCACATTTATAAATTTATCATATCGATTCGTTAAGTAACAACATATTTTAATATGTTGTTACTTAACGACTTCGTTAGTAGTTCATGCATTATACTACACTCAAATAGGAAATGAATGAAATGCAAAATTAAAATCATTGTTGTTTTATACTTTATTTCAACCCACCGAAATTGTAAGCGAAGATTAATTTGACTGCAGTGAATAGCTTAGAATAATATTAAATTAGCATATTAAAACAAAGCCACAGCAACGCGTGGCCGGGTCAGCTAGTATAAATATAGTTTTTTACTGTGTAATTTTTCTTTCAGTCAGTTTGTAAAAAGAAATAAAATTATAGAAATGTCACCATTGGTCCCCTAGAAAGCGATGCTAAACAATGTTACATTAAAGTCTCGAAAACCCGGTAGTTCGGAAAACTCGGCAACCTTCTTGCAGGTCAAAGACCCAGAGCAATCCGGAGTAAGACATGATTGATGTCCGATGCAAAAATTATTGCTTCTGTCACAGTTTATGAAAAAATGCTAGAAAATGATGAAGACGTTAATGTTTAAATTAAATATTAATTGTATAGATGGTGCTGCAAGTCATCCGAGAGATGTGTACTTTGTTTGGCTTGTAGAGTTAGAGTGTGTGTAATGTTCTTTGATGTTAACATGTTTTAGTGCGTCGTCCAATAAACAAAAATGCCAAAAAGATGGACTGAATTATTGGAATGATATAAGAATTTAATGGAAATTTTATCGTCTTACTGACCAAGGAATTAGGGAGAATGGAATAAAAACAGTTAACTCTTAACTGTTAACTCTTAACTCTTAACTGTTAACTCTTAACTGTTAACTCTTAACAGTTAACTCTTAACTTAACAGAAACCGTATAAACTCTTAAAATATCACATCGTGAGGGACTAAAGGCTGTCTAAATCGCCCTTCAGTATTTTTCAACGACAAGGTGTGTCGATAAGGGACTTATACTGTTCCTTCGTCGTCTTCGCGATGAAGCAGTTGAACCCAGTGAATATTTGGTTTCACATGGCGCAAGAGCCAATTTTGGCTATGCTGCGCCAAACATTTGTTAAACAAATTAAAACGAATATATGTTATTAATAATGGATAATTAAGTAAAAGTAACAAATAATTTTAGCCACGTACATTTAATATGATTTGAATTATGACCTGAACAGGAAAAGAAATAAAAGAGGAAATAATGTATGGCAAGAAAGAGGATCGAAAAACGAGAAGGATCATTAGGGTACTCCGGGGTTGTGGCACCCGTGTTTACCAAAGACAGTAAACACCCTGTTAAAAGGAAAATATCACTAGGGCACCTTGGGATTGGGACACCCGTACTCATCTTAAGAAGGTGAGCCCCCGAGGGGCAGCTGAACGCAGAATGCAGTTCAGAAGACAACAGGACATTACGCATTTCTTTGAAAAAAGTAGCCAGTTTTTGTAAAGTCAGATACCTAATTATCATTATAGACAGCTTTCTGACTTCAAAAAGAATTTTTCTGAGGTATGTCTGTGTGTTCAGGCAAATTACTGTATACTGTGTATTCAAATTTTTCATGCAGTAAATGCTGTATGCTTTCAGTAAGTACGTATTTTCCTTTTGACTGTTTACTTTGCTCTATTCTCAAGCAAACAATACATACAAGGGCAATGCAATATTTTTTGAAAAAACACTCGTACTTATTCTTTTTTAATCTCAATCTCGATAACCCGGCATTTTCCCAAACACGGACACCCTTCGGTCCACATTAGGCCGAGTTTTTGGGACTCTACTGTATTAAAAAATCAAGGGTACAGTTATGAAGAAATTATTATGGAAGAGTAATTGGTGAAAACTTTACCAAAGGGAAGAATTTGAAATTTTTGAAGAGATTTTAGGAGATTCGATATCTACAAAAAACAAAACTGTGGTAAAGGCAGGAAAAAGATGCACAATATCAAATTATGAAAGGAGAGTTGAAAGAGTCATAGTACGTAATAGAAGAACATCATCTGGGAATATATAAGAAGAAAGGGCACAATGTGAAGCAACAAGTAATATAATAAAAATAAAATCAATTCCTAGTTAGATCAACAAATAAATTTTTTTGGCAATTAAATTTAATTAAAGAATTAATAATTGAAAAACTGTATTAACGCGCGTTAAGTGACATTCACTATAAATTATAAAAAAAAGATATTTGAAGCCAAGAAAAAATTCGTTAGAAAAACTTATTGGCGTCATCTGTTGGTGCTAGTTCAAACTTCGTCAGAAATAGTACAGAATAAATTTAAAACTAAAAACTAAAATTTAGTTAATAAATTAATATTTGAAAAAACTGTATTAATATCAAGTGTCATCCACTACAAATTTTAAAAAATGTATCTGAGCTTCAGTGAATGAATAAAAAGTATTTCATTTAAGATTTATACTTGAACAAGATATATAAAAATTAATAAATATATATGGGGATTAACCATTTTTATCCTTTTTCTGCTCAAACCGAAGACATTGTTTCAATGCCAGAATTCCACGAAAAAAGCCTTTTTTATCTCTGAAATAAAGGCTTAAAAGATGAACCTGGGCTAAAAAACGCATTTTAGTTGAACAATCAAACGATGGGAGGGTGTTATTTGGAGTAAGGAGACCAAAATCTCCGATTAGTAATGATAACCCAAAATACATAAAACGAAAAGTTGGTGAAGATACGCAGTTGTTGTTGAGAGGTGTTCACTGATAGCAGAAAATAGGAAATTCCAAACACAAAAATACAAATTTAAAGGTTTAGAAAAGGGAATTATTGGAATTTAGTAAACTAATTAAATGTTTTATAATATTAAGAAATAAGGATTGTATACCATTTCTAAAAACCAAAGACTTACTTTCTATTACTTTTTCCGAGTAAAAATAGACTTTTTTAGAGGATATCGCCGAGAAAGATACAATATTGTTTATTTAATTAATGTTTCAATAAGAAATCGAAAATTTAGAAAATAATTGAATTTCACGTGAAGTTGAGTTGTTCTCGGAAACCTTGTACGCCGAGACAGTAATCTCACACGAAATGAAATCACAGTTGGTATTTTTCGAATCCACATATTCATTCTCTTTAGGATCTAGATCATACTTTAAACTATTATTTCCCGCATAATACGATGCGTATCCAGTCTTCTCTTGCGGTATTTCGAAATAAATTCAACGGTCAAATTCTTCTCAAGCAAATGCTTGCCGTTTTCGCAAACTGGGCATTCGAAAATTAAAGCCAATCCTTTAGCAATGTATCAATGTTTCACAGGCATTTTCCCCTTGTGCTCTAAAAATCCTTTTAGTACAGAAAAAGAAAGTAAATTTTTCATTTCAGTTCTACTGTTAAAAAAAGCCGAAGGCAAACTCAAAAAAAAAAAAAAAAAAAAAAAAAATTGATATAAATTCGCAATTAATATCAAATACGAAATCTTAAATTTTTTTAAAACAAGAACAACGCTGCCCGCTTAGTGTGGTTGTTATGACACTCGGCTTGTAATCGAGTGAGCTCGGGTTCGAATCTGGAATAAGGCATGGATGCGTCTTCTGGAGGGAAAAAAAGTCGGACTTTCGCCTGAAATGTAATCCCGTCTCGAGCGGAAAGCAGCTCACCCCTTCTGTTCTATGCTGGGATCATCGTTTGAAATAAAGTTTACATTCTTCTGTGTTTGTATTGTATGTTTCTGTTCATCTGTCTTTCGTATGTATCCCAGGATGAAACGCACAACAACAAAATGTTTATTCTGAGAAGGATCACCTGTCTTTTTAAATAACGAATAGAAATCATGTATATAGAACACGTGATTTTATCGGAATAAGCACATCCAATCAGCACATTTCATTGTATATCTCGGTTAATAAAAGTAAATAGTCTGCCAGAACGTAATCGTGAAAAATCCCGTGAAATCCAAAAAAAAATAAATAAATAAATAAACTCGCCAAATCCAAAGGGTACAATAATCTATATTCCCAAGTATCTGCATATCACATTTTTAAAATGTGTCAAATTTTAAGTATATAATACAATTATACATCTATTTAAAGCTGTGTTGTTATTGCTTATGCCACCTGATCAGCAGTAACATCAGATTAAGGTCCACGAAATTCATCGTGGCAAGGAGCTAGTTGTACGCCTGTCGTTATCCGTAGCTTTGAGCACCATACAGGTGACAGTACGATTTGGCTCAGTTCCACCCCAAATTTAGGGAGGATACCCTGGGGAAGGTCAGAAGACTCCCACCTCTCTTACCCTTCCACCAACCTCATGAGAGGACTTGGGGCTCGATGTCTATTTAGAGTCCCCCCCCCAATGCCGCAAAGGTACTATACCTAAACAAATATCCTTCCCTACTCCGAGATTCGAACCCAGGCCCTACGGCACCGCAGTCAGCGTCTTCTATTCTAACGACTATACCGGATGGGCAGATGTTTTTGTTCTCCCAAATTTTTAAAAAAAAATTCCTTCATTATATTATTTTCAATATATAATACTTCAATATATATAATTCTACATGGAACTCAATGTGGTTCTTATTATCTAACATTCACTCCCTCATATATCTTTATTCGAATTCCTTTCTAAAGTGTGCAACTTTTTCGAGGTAAGAAAACACTTTTCTCTCAGCCCCTTGATTTTATAACACCCTTTTTTATAAGCTTCACTTGTATGTAATGGAATCTTTGAGCTCGATTTTTACCTACTTTAAAAGGTCAGATTAATTCGAAATTTTGCTCACTTGTCCAGGACCGATGACAATACAATAATTAAATAATTTTGTTCCGTTGTCCTGATCAGGATCAACGATTTCCCATTTTCAGATCCCATCCCGCATATGGCGACTCATTTCAGATCTCATTTCCAGATTTGGCAACTAATTCCAGATTTGGCGCTAATTCTAGATTTGGCAACTAAAAGATTGTTACAACTTAGTTCGATTAACTGTAAAAGGGTGTTTTTGGTTTTTTTTAATTATAGTTTATTATTTCTTTCACATATACCTGGGTTAAAATCCAATAGTATTTATAATATACTTCTCTTCTACTTTAATTTTTTCGATTTCCTGTACTACGAGACACACTTCATATCGGCTGGAAAAGTAAAAACTAATTTTCACTATGCCATTTTATTGGGGAAAAACTTCTGAGAAAACAATAAAAATTTTACTCAAAAATAAAACATTGCGAGAATTTATCTTTGGTAAATATATCGATATTTCTTTTCTCTTAAAAATAATAATAGGTAACTATTCAGAAAACTGAGAAAATAAAAGTATTTATATATTAACCACAAATACAACGTGTTGACAATAATATCAAACTGTAGTTCTATTTCTATTTCCACTCATTTTTTCCACAACATTAAGGAAAAGATATGTAACCACCAACTATTAATTCTCATATCTAAATCTTATTGAGTATCTCTCTCAACTGAAGTAATGTAAAAGAGTTGACGATGTCGTTTATTGCAATGTAATAATACATCGAAACAATGCAATATAAAAAAAATTACAAGACCATAGGAATATTTCCTTATTTTATTCATCAAGTGTTCACCAGAAAATGTCAAGCATTCATTTTTGCGGCATTAATGAAAATTGTTTTTTCTCTCCGGTTCTCTTTTCAATTCCTTTATTATTTCGAATTCTATATAAATAGAACACTTGGATATTAAACATACCTTTCAACAAACTTTCTCTCGTGCATTTAGATGCTTCGTAAGACTTCATTTACTTTCTCTCTGCCCGATTATGGGCCAATTTCCCTTAAAGAGTCCTTAAGAAATAAGTTTCTATGCTTTCATAACAACCAAAAGATAAGCTAATATACCAGGTGGTTATAATTAAATTTCCCCTATAAATGGTCTTCTACAGCACAAACGAATGAACGGAATGCAATGAAATTTTGTATATGGACTATACACGAGATGCACTCACGGAGTTTTGGGGGAAAAAATTAGTACCAAAATGTCCACTAGATGGTGCCTTTTCGGGAAAAAAATTAAATTTAATTCAATAAACGATCAAAACGGTGCACAGAAACAACAATCCAGAACAAGAATGATGAGTAATAGAATGCAAAATTTCGAGATTTGCATGCTTGGGAAGAAGAGGTAGTCCATCCACACCGCATAGACAATTTTCTTCTTTAGAAAGAGGGTATGCAGCTACCCCTTTCCATGCGAGTCACAACCAACAAAGGACAGGAATAAAAACGCTTGGCAAATGACCCGAAGATGGATCCCTCTTTGTCCCAGTCGTCTAACACAGTGCTTCTCAAACTTTCAATATTTGCGACCCAATTTTCAATCATAATTTTCATCGCGTCCCCCTCCATACAATAACAACGTATTGAACTCAATAATACTATACTTTGATGCTAAAGTTACACACAATACGACTTTGACCTCTTAAGGTGCCCACCGGCGTATATAAACGTCTCCCTCAACCAAAGCGTTAATTGCCCCAGGACATATATATACGTCTTTCCGAAATACGATCTTCTCTATGCATTGCTATTCATAAAATTATTCCGAAGGCTTCGAAATGCAATAAAAGGGACTTGACAGTGTTTGCGAAGAAATTCCTTATTTCTCTTCTCCCCAATACACGGCATACGTGCACCTACGTGGAAAACGGTGGCATTGGGGAGCGAATCTCGTAACTTTTAAATGGCAGTTAAGGGATTAATTATAAACCATATAAATTATTAAGATAAGTGTTAATTTTTGTAAAAATTTATATATGACAAGCCCATGAGGTCATTGATAATTATCAAACTTGTGCTTAACTTTTAGTATTGTTAAATTAATTATAAAACACATTGTGCAGTACTGATGCATTTATAAGTGTATTATATCAGTGTAAATGGGTATTTTATATTTAATTATATCACACAGAATGTATATTTTGTTTGTTTACTTTCAGTAAATAAATAATTTTTTAAAATAATGTTTTGTTTTCGACTCTTCAATATGCTCGCCACCCCCTTGTAGAGTTATCACGCACCTTTAGGGGGGCACGCCCCACAGTTTGAGAAACGCTGGTCTAACACGTGCATTTGGGACCCGGAGGTGGTTAATTCAAATCACCCTGCTTCTAACCATGCCAAGGTCAACATGGGTCATTCGCTCATCTGTCACCAAAACATATAATTGCTAATCAGCTATAAATAAAGAGTCACAATTGGTCTATATTTACAAATAATATATTTAACATCAAGTCAAAATATAGTATTTTGAGTATTAGATACGTTGACTTTAAGGTATTAATTCCCTAATGGGTTTTTGGTGTACAAGCAAACTTCCCGCAGGTTGCAACTAGTTAATTTAAATTCATCAAGCATCCTCGAATCAGAGGCCTCATCTGCATTTGTTTACTACTACACTACTATGGAATGCTGAAGACAACGTTTATTTATTTCTTCCTGTTAACAATTCTTTCAGACATGACGTAATATCGTTACATCTGAATATAGACGGTGGTAAAGCAGTCTCAATCCATCACACACCCACTCAAGAAGTTTAGATTTGGATACACACTATTAGGAAAAAAAGGACTCCGGGGAGTAATGATTGCTGTAAGTTTGTGTACATGTCAAAGTGAAGGGCATTACTGGTAAATTATGGAAATAAATGTGTGAGGTCGAGCTTGTAGACACGGAATTAAACTGAAGACTTAAGAAGCCACACCTCTGAGGATTAAACTGAAGTTTTTCTTCGAATAATATTTATTTCCTTGTTCGAATGTATTTTCTTTATTTTTCAATTCCTACTATTTTCACTCTCTCCCTATGTATTTATTTACGTATCTTCTTTAAATTTTCAATCGTTAATAAAATACTTACTATTCACCCACACACACACATTCAAGTTCAAATAAAAATTTTTAAACTTGTAGTGCAGGGGTGGGCAGACTTTTCCAGGGTGCGGGCTACTTCTAATTTTTTCAAGGAGTCGCGGTCGTGTCAGTGGCGCACACAAGAGCTGGGGAGGGTCTACGGGTTTGGACCCTCCCTCATAACCCCTCATGTTTTTCCGATTCATTATAGCCCCATGTATATAGCATGTAAAATGTAATGAAGTATTTGATATTAGTAACTTTTTTATTAATTAATTTTAATTTTTTGTTCAGTAATTTTTTTTGTGTGCTGTTTTTTGTTCCCGACAATTGACAAAATCAAAGAAATATGTTTGGCTGCGTATTGGGGTATGATACGAGAATGGTAGACTTTCAAACCTCGACCCCCTTCCCTTTAAAAAGTCTTGTGTGCGCTACTGCCCAATATTGTAGGTGCGGTGAGGTAAGGAAAAGTCTATTTTATTATAACTTAATAATAAGTGTGAGCTTATTAT
The DNA here is from genome assembly GCA_019973975.1 of Trichonephila clavata. Taxonomy (NCBI): domain Eukaryota; kingdom Metazoa; phylum Arthropoda; class Arachnida; order Araneae; family Nephilidae; genus Trichonephila; species Trichonephila clavata. Next base: position 55,905 of record BMAO01025273.1, read on the forward strand.
ATATAACTTAATAATCTTACTTACAAAATTAAAATAAAAAAACAACACCTTTAAAACCACGTTTAAAGCAAAACGCAAGATACAAACGTAATAATAATAGTCCATATAATTATATCAAATAATACATTTATTACGAAACAATACAAAATATATTAAAAAAATATAAAAAAAGTTTTATCTAAATTTAGTTCTTGTTGTTAAAGTCAGTAGAAGGTTCAGTCTGCATACACACACAACACTGTCAGTATATCTTGAATTCAGTCTGCATACTGTCAGCCAATCTTGAATTCAGTCTACATACTGTCAGTCAATCTTGAATTCAGTCTACATACCGTCACCCAATCTTGAATTTATCCGTATATAATTACTAACTGGTAACATTTTTAGGCAATCACCTCCAAATGTCTTGGCGGTCCACTGGTCGATCGCGATCGACGTAATGCCTACCCAGGTTGTAGTGGATGACACTTAATGTTAATACAGTTTTTTCAAATATTAATTCATTAGTTAACTTAAATCCGCCCCACCCAGTATGGTGGTTATGACACTCGGCTTGTAGTCGAGTGGGCTCGGGATCGAATCCTGAATAAGGGATGGACGTATCTTCGGGGAAAAAAGTCGGACTTTCACCTGAAACGAGCTCCCATCTCGAATGGAAAGCAGCGCATCCCTTCTGTTCTATGCTGAGATCATCGTTTGTAATAAAGTGTATATTCTTTTGTGTTTGTATTGTATTTTTCTGTTCATCTGTCTTTCGTATGTATCCCAGTATGAAACGCACGGCAGCAACAATTCATTTAAAAATGAATAAATAGTAATAAAAATAATAGCCCAACAGAATATATAGAAAGGAAAATCTTTCGTTGTGTTCCAATGGATAGCGCGTTGGACTTCTAATCCAAAAGTCGTGGGCTCGAATCCCACCTGGGATGGCATAATTTTTGAGAATGTGATTTCTTTTTTACTATACTATGTTATTAGAATATTTAATTTTAATTGATGAATAAATAGACCAACAAACAAAAATAGTACAACATCCTATATAGTAGGAAAATGGAAAATTGCAAGGAAAATCGCTTTCTATTCTGTCACTTAATAGTGTGATTCTGTCATATGTATATACATATTTATTAATTGTAACTATTTAACTAATTGTAACTCTTAAGTATGCAAAAAATATATACATAAAATTTTTCTTTGTTGTCCTAAATAGGAATAGATTACATTTTTTAATATTATTTCTTTATTATCATTCTGTTAACTAAATTTTTACGATTAAATCGACCGATTACGTTTGGAACAGTGATTTTGAAAAAAGCGGATAAAGGGATAATTGTTTTAATATTTAGTGTCACTTGAATTTGAATGTGCGTGTAAAATTGTTTTAAGAATTATTGTTACAATTAAAAATTATTTAAGTGGAATGTTTTGACAAAAAATGAAGTAAGAATATCATTTTCTCAAAAACATTCCCCTTTTATGAAAAAATGCTTCTATAATAATATATTTTTAATGAGAACATTTATAAGCCTCGTGCACCACAAAATGTATCACATGAAGGTTTACAACTCAAAGAAGGAAAGATTACGACACAAACATCCATGCCTTCTCCGGGTTTCGAACCCAATTACTACGGCACCACAGTCAGCGTCACTAACCACTATACCGGATGGGCTGCTATAATAATGTTTTGCCTATAAGTAACTAAAACTTCTGTAAAAAGTCTGAATTGTTATTTGCGAAATATATTATTTGGAGGTGGATTATATATATATATATATATATATATATATATATATATATATATATATATATATATATATATATATATATATATATTACAAAAATATACAAAAATAGTTATAAACCTAAGATAACTATCGTCATAATAGGAAAGATTTAGCCACAGAAATACTAAAAGCAAACTCCCAGCCTTAGGAACTAGGAATGCAGGTTTAAACAAAGTTTTCTGGCCAGCCAACCTTCACCTGAATTTGCCAGTATTCTGGGCCATAGGGAAAGCAATAAATTTCTAGAGAAGTTTAACTATATTATAGATAAAACCATAATCTATTAATGTAATACTATAATGTTATAGCTTTTATTAATTACTAAAATATTTAAAATCAAAGCCAAACTAATAGACTTACCACGTGAATACATATTCGCTTCTTATGGACAATAACAGTAACGCATATAATTATTATGTATTGAGAAAGTAGCAATGTTACAATATATATATATATATACTTTTAAAATTTCTATATTTTATTTTAAAATTTATAGAAAATAAAAAATACCATCCAGACATAAACGATTAATTTTTAATAAAATATATTATTACAAAATTACATAGCTAGAGGCGCCATCTATCTATAAACTGTATAACTGAAAAAACTTTTTTTATTTAACTGTTATATAACATTTTATAAATTTAATAGGGTAACTTAGTTCTATACAATGTTTAATAAAGTTATTAATATTTAAATATATATTAGATTTATCACTAACTAATACCTTGTTACGATAAATATAATTCAAAATAATATTTCGATATATTGAGATGGATAAGTTAGAATTCCAGGAGGGAACTTTAAGAATGTTAAAATTAAAATCATCTCTTTTATCATAAATATTGCTATGTAATTTATAGTCCTTAATATATAATGATACATCCAAGTAATTAGTTGTAACAGGATTATTATTAATTTTAAGAAGCTTTAAATATTCCGGATAAAAATTGATATTGGGATTATAATTATTATTTTTACCAAAAATAATTAGGTCATCTATGTATCTAAAAATGTAATAATCATTATTAATAATATAATTATTTTCGTAAAAGTGTAAATATAAATTAGCCAAACTATTGCTAGCAGGGCCACCCTGAGGCAAACCTTTGGTTTGTTTGTACAGAGAACCATTAAAATTAATGTAATTTTCTTTTAGGACAAAATTTATTAGAGTTCTAAATTTTTGTAAATTAATATTAAGGTTATAATTTCTGTAATTATCCAAAATTACCCTAATTACATCATTGATATCAATAGAGTTAAAAAGATCTTCAAAGTCATAACTATGAACTGAATAAGTATTTTTATCTTTAAAAAAATCTATAATTTCTTTACTATTTTTAATTATAGCTTTATTACATTGCTTATTGATGAATTCTTGCAAAATATTGTGCAGCATTTTACCTGCATCAGTGATATAAGTTTTAAAACTATTTGTTACTGGTCTAAATTTAACAGGATTTTTATGAAATTTAGGTGTTAAAAATATATATGGAAACTTAATCTTATGAGTGGGAACATTCAATTTCTTGTATATAGCAGTGATTCGATTAGTAATTTCTTTTTCTGACAATTCCAATCTATTGAAAGATTTATTGTTTAAAAAATGTTCATTAATCATAGTATTATAAAAATACTTACAGATAATAGCATAATTACCAGGCACTTTATCTATGTAAACAATGATAAAATTCTTTTGTAAATCATATATATATATATATATATATATATATATATATATATATATATATATATATATATATATATATATATATATGTATATATATATATACATATATATATGTATATAATATTAATATTTTATTACATTGGGTAGAGATATTTCATCAAAAAAAAAACCCCACCCTTTATTATTTCAATCAATTGCAACTCTAAAAATAAAGGGAATTTTTCAAAAATTCTAGTAGTTCATTTCCTGTAAAGAAGTCCATACAGGCAAAATATTATTTTTATAGGAGCATTTTTCGTAAAAGAAGAATAGTTTGAAAATAGATCAATCTTTCTTTGTGTTTTGCAAAAAAATTCAATTAAAATAAATTTTTTGTACTAATATTTTCAAAACAATTTTATGCATATTTTCTAATTTAACTGTGACTTAATATAAAAAAAAATAGTCCATTCATACAAAACTTATTGATGCAACAGCCCATTGAGGGCCAAGGCCAACTGTGCCCATTTCAGTTTTCGCAACCTTGGGCACTAAATTGCATGAGCAGATGCTCCTCTCAAATGAAGCCAATGAGTGTATCTCCGTACGAATCTATCAAACAGTCCGCAATACTCATCGAAGATACAGTTTGATTAATGAGACGCGAACTTGCCGTGATACGGCTTACATTCTACAAATCTAACAAAATTTACATTTTAGATGCTGAGTTGCGCACAGCAGCGCCCTCGTTTGGCCAATATTTAGGCACAGCAGATGTTCCGGTCAGGTGGCCAGTCTGAAGCAAAATCCCCAGTGTTTAGTTCCAAAACAAGATTGGTACTCATTTATCGATCCACTGAAGGGATGAAAGGCCAAGTAGACCTTGCCCACATCTAGGGTTTTAAATCCCAGACCTGTGACGTGGAACTATGATACACTACCACTCAGCTCTACTGGGTTTAGACCTTTAATGTACTTTTTCAAAATCACATTTTCGAACCTAATCAGCCACCTCAAAGGAGCATGGGGACTCAAAATGCTACAAAATCAAACTCACAATAGCTGAATAAAAGATTATATTTGATTATGTAGAGAAGATTATATATATATATATATATATATATATATATATATATATATATATATATATATAAATAGATGATTGCATATATGAAATCGCTTCACTACAACACCGTTCAAACAATCACTATGAAAATTATCATGTATATGTATTTTTGTGCTATCCTCTTTGTTGCAGCTTCCCACCAGGTGGCGCTACAGCAAAGCAACTTCTGCACCGTTCAATCAATCCCCAAGTTATTGCAATTTTAACGTAAAATAAATACATCAGAAAGTAATATTAACGTATTACACATCCAGATATAAATTATCTACACCATTTTAAGCGTTCATTACACACAATTTGTAACAATGTGTTACTTTTGCCGAGCAGAGATTAGCTTAAGGAAGGTATTTTTTCAAAAATCGACCCACAAGGGAGTTATGGGGGCATTATAAATTAAAAAAATCTTTTTAATCAGCTATTAGACCTACAGACTTAAAATTTAACAAATATGATTTTTTGTTCAGCTGAGATATGCAAAGAGCTTTTTTTTTTTGTGTGTTTAATTTGCAATTCACTTAAAATTAACTTATTAAAAACTTCTTTTTTCCTTCAATCTGTATTGTTTAATTTTTCAATTCACCCGTGCAAAGAATGGGTGTACCAGCTAGTACTTGATAAAAAATATTATGTATATAAATCAAAAGTTAGTTAAGAAATTAATTTTTCACGTTGTATTGAAACACTGTACAGAAGGGAAAAATTCTATTCTTCTCATAATCATGTCGAGTCGGGAATCGTAAAAATAAATGACCCTAATGAGCAAAAAGTATGTACAAAATGATACATCAAAAAAAGCACATAGAAGATTTGGTAGATGAAAAAAAAAGGAACGAATTAAATTTCGAGCTAATGGACAAGATGTCTGCTGTAATAAATTGTTCTTCTGAGATGGATATTAAATGAACAAATTGTCTTCAAAAATAATGATTAATAGTTGAGTAAGAGGTGCAAGTAATAGTTTAAACTATCCATAATAAATGTATCTAGAAGCTAATTAGATTTTTCAGTTTTCTTTTTTAATAGCTACCGTGAAGAATTTTGATAATATTAATGGCTTAAATCAATAAGACATGTTTTAATCTAATTTCCAATTTGCACATGTCAGCGGGTAGTAAAAACATATGAGTAACCGGTTACTCTGGATGGGAAAATATTTAGTTCTAATATTATTATCTTCTTATAAAACACGAATATATTAAAATGAAACAGAAACATGATATTAAAATATTTATGAAAAGAGAAGAATTTTACGATGCCACCGCAATAAAATATTACGAGAATTCTAAAAATGTCAATAATCCTCGTTATATTAAATTAGTATCATGTTTGCTTTTACCAGTTCAGTCGAATGCCGTTAAAACGCGATTCAGTACCACAAGAATCTATTATCTTTTGGGGAATGACGTCACATTTCCCTGTTAAGGAAGACGCTAATACTGACTTTTCTTCTACGAAAGAAACATATAACGAAAAAATCGACTTATTCACAAGATCTCGGAAACTATTAAACATACAAACTTTATATTTGGTAGACATGTTTGTTTTGTTGAGTAGAGATCTTTTAGAATGGATTTTGCAAAAATCGACTCTGAAGGGGTGCTGAAGAAGCGTTATGCACAAAAAAAAATATCTTTATTTAACTATTAGACCTACAGGTGTATTTTTTTTATGAAGTAGAAATCCACTAATGAAGGATTAGGCAAAATCGAATTAAACGGCGGGGAGAGAAGATTTTACGGGGACTGTAACGGTGTAAGGGATGAACTAAGTCATCTCTTAGTGTGAGAGGATCGATAGGAATATTAGCCATATTAAAAAAAAAAAACTTCAACTTATTCTCAGTTGTGGTGACCTGTAGCCACCTCTTACACTAATACCTTCCTGTCTATCTGAAAACCCGGCTAGATGTGTTGGAGGAACTAATTGATCAAACGACATGATTCCAATTCAAACTGATTTATTGATTCTTATCGATATATTATGAATAGACAAAACACAATACTAATTAAAATAAATAAACTAGAGAGGAGAGCAGAGGTGAGATATCAATACAAGCGGATAATAATACAGAATTTCAACTGAATCTAGGAAAGCTTAAACGCGCACCATTACAACTACGCCTCACAATAATAATATGATTTTCTTAATCAAAGTCAATAACCTTATATTTTACTGCTGCGGTTCCTTCGTGACGAACTTCAGGCACTCTATTTAGCTGGATGAATGGACGAAGTCTCCACACTCCGTAATAGTGAATTTCAATACTTTAAATCCTCTTCTCTTCGCGCATATCCAAACGTATCAGGCTCGCTTCACTTGTCAACAACTACGTGTCGATTTTTCGATCTTTAATTCACTTGACTTCTCACTTCCTCTTACTTAGCTCCCTTCAACTCGCAAAAACCGAATTTATATAATATTCCTTATTTACATAAATCACGCCTGGCTCTTGATGAAGGTTGGTTGAAATAAATAAATTGAATTAAAGGAAAAAAGAAGAAGTTAGTGAAGAACCGTATAGATCGGTAAAACAGTTATGAACAACAACACAAATTCTATGAACCAAAGTTAAGACATGCACCCAAATACCAAATGATCTGAGATTTATTCTGTGAATATTCCTGCTGTATCCTGCATTTGAAGGATTGGTATTTTCGGCAATAAATTATCATCATTCTTAAAGAATTGTCTTGTTCTCTGCGACTGATTTGCATAAAATCCTCGCCCTCCCCCCCGATCAACGTCACAATAGCAACTCTCATTTAACAACATGTGGTTTCACAGAAAGCGGCGTTTTAATCACATAACAAGCTAAAGAATTTTCCCCAGAGGATTGGGTAAGAAACGCAATAGAACCTGTTACAACAGTGCTTCAACTTTCACGTTTGCGACCCATTCAATCATACTTTCATCACCTATACACACAACAATGTAATGAATTCAATAATACTATACTTTGACGCTAAAGTTTCAATGACTTTAACCTATACAACGTATGTATATATAAACGACTTGCCCACTCCAAACGTTATCGACTCGACTATATATACGTCTTCAGCACAATCGTTTCCTGCACTGCTATCCATAAAATTATTCCGAAAGCTTTTGAATGCAATAAAAGGACCTTGGCAGTGTTTGCAAAGGATTTCTTATTCTTCATAGGATCTCATAGTTTTGCTTATTTATTCCTTTTCTTCCCCTTCACAATACACTTAAGTATGCGGCATTGGAAGCAATCGCACCTTAATGGCAGTTAGATTATAACCGCACAAATTATCAAGTACACTTTTATATAATTTGGCATATACACACACACACACACACAAGCCCACTGGTAACTATTAAATTTGCTCTTAACTTAGTAATGTTAAATTAATAATAAAATACATTGTGCACTACTGATACAATTAATCAGTATTGTAACGTCGTGGAAATAAATTGAAGGTGTACGCTAAGCTAATTATTAAAGAATGCCTTATTACTGTGATCTAATCAAATGTTTATTTGACGACACCATTCAAAAGATCATTGGATAGAGAAAAAATACTCGTTACAAGTGTTTGTTTGATACAGCCGGCTATTTCTGTTTCATATTGGTGTCTGCCTAGGGGTCCTCTCCTTCCTATATCTGTCCCTAACGTCTCGCAGGTCAATCGTCGGAGTCGACCGGGGTCCTCCCCTTCTTCCTTCGTTCACAGGCTTCTCTTTTTAGAATCTCTCGTTCGAGTCTGTCCGGGGTCTCTTCCTCCGTCCGCAGGGTTTAGTTACGGGAATCTCTCGTGGTAGTCTGTCAGGAGTCTCTTTCTCTTTCCGAAGTCCACTCTTTTAAACTCTAGGGGTGGGTTCACTCCACGCCCCTCATCAATCCCCATTGGCCGTCCTCAAGGTTTTGCACCCGGCACCAACGGTCTTGCACATCATCCATTCGTGCAGAGATGACAAAAGTCCGGTCCCTCTCAAAGGTTCCCGGCGACAAGGGCCCGGCTCACATCTGGCACTTCAAACACCTCGCTGCCGCCTGCAGAGGCGCCAGCATTCAAAACGTACAATCACTGCCCATGAATAGAAAATAATGCAGCGATGCCCGGCCCATAGTGTCCGCCAGTCACACCGTCGCCGACGGTCCAGCTGTCTGATACAACACAATACCACCAAAGCCACGTGTTTCCCGGCTGTGGATACGTTTATGAATAGAGGCGCTTTCTCCATTGTGACGACGTCACAGTTTAAATGTGTATTTTATTTTTTATTAAGTTTAAATGTATTTTGTTTCTTTATTTTCAGAGTATATTAATAATTTTCTTGAAAATTATCTTTTGTTTTCAACTTTTCAATATGCTCGCGGGCTCCTTGCAGAGTTATCACGCCTTCCTAGGGGGTCGCACCCCACAGTTAGAGAAACGCTGTGTTACAATGTTAGTTTTGAATTCAATGAAGAACACGTGATAATATTCATCAAGTGACCGTCATGAATTTAGCTCATTTTTCCAATAATGTAAACTTGCAGTTCACTCAACCCGTGGTTTAGGGCTCATGGTCCCCGACTACTACGTGTTAACGGAATCAAGATTTACAAATAAAGTAGACGAACAATAATAAGGGAAAACTACACAAACAAGTTACAAAAGAGATGTGTTTAAGAAATTCCAATTTATATACTGTAAAAATACAAATTGTTGAAGGAATTGCTGTCCCCAAAACGATTTGGCTTGATATCAAATGCGCTAGTAACAAAAATATCGCCAACTCATGTTTATTCCAGCTCCTTTGTCAAAAATAGTGAATTTCAGAACTCGACTGACGCGAATTATTTTCTAACTAGTAAATAATAATAATAAATATTATTTATTTAATGGGTTGTTGTTTATGTGAAATAGTGAAATGTTTTTTTTTAAACTTATTCTGTTTTAAAGTATACTTCATAGCGGTTTTTGAAATACTTTTTTGCATGTTATGTTTCTTGATAAAGTAGTTTGCATTGATAAAATTCGTTATTTTTATGCGAGGAAATAATTTATTTTAAATTGTTTATCTTTTTTTTTTATTAAAACCTTTTCCCCATTCGTTCGCATTTGAATGTTTGCATTCTACTTTTAGCTTCATCAAAGCTGAATTAATTGCTGTATAATAATTGCTAATTTAAATAATATATTCGGAATTTCAACTACTTTTACATTATTATTTTTTTCATATTTGAATAATTAGGAATTGGCAACGGATTAACTTTGTACAACGTAACATGGAAACATACCTTCTGGAAACTTTAGCATTGTCTTTATATTTTTCATTTTATGAATATGTTTTATTAAATATTTTTTTAAATTATTTAGTTAAGAAGAGATTTTGTGCTTTTTTAAAGTTAATGTATTAAGAATTTAGTGTTTTTCTTCATTTTTAAACGTATAGCACATATAATATACAAAAACCTTTTTTAGATTTACCGAATTTTGTGTTTTAAAATTGTTTCTTTTTTTAGAAAACTATTTCTTAAGTATCTAATAATGATTTAATTTATATAAACTAATACGCTTTGTTTATTTTACTATTACAGTCGCTTTGACTGCTATTCATTCTCTAAAATATTCTTTAGACATTAAGAAAAAGTTAAAAAAAAAAGAGAGAGAGAGAAATATATTTGTGTAATAAAAAATGAAAATAACTTAACTATTTGATTAGTAAGTTAACTATTATATTACATTGAAACGTACATAAATCTTACAAACTAACCTATTTATATGTATAGTTATATAAACTATAAAGATATATTTTTAAAATTTAAATGTGTCACTCCAGAAAATAAAGAATATTCTAAAATTTTAGCATATTTTCTTAGTATTTAAATTTTTGTGTGTGAATCTTTAAAATATGGTGTTCCCTAAAGTAGGATTTTTAAAACTGGCATCAAGGTATCTTTTTTCAAGAGCGTTTGCATTTTTTTAAAATTAAAATGAGCTAACCATATTTTACTATTAAAATACTGAGCAACGCTGCCATTCAAATGTTGCTAAAATGGTTAAAACATAAAAAAGATAAATAAATTGGGGGAACATTAAACTGCAACTGAAAGTGGAAATTTGCATTTAAAATCATACAAACAGTACCAATGAAACTTTTACTTAACTATTTATGTTTTAGATTTCTACTATTCTAAAATTTATATATGTTTGTTTTAATTAATTTATTTATAACTTATTTAATTTTATTTCCCTTTTTAATACCTTAAGTAAAGCGAATGCACTGATTCCATCAGAATATAAATATCAGTTAAAATGTTATTTAAAAAACTTTTCTTTAAATTCTATATATTTTTACGAGAAAAAGTAACATTTCACTAAGTATTATATTTAGTAAAATTAAAATATCACTAGAATAAAATCGAAATGAATAAGCTATTTTGTATAGAATAAAAATAGTCTCGCCTATTTAAAGAAGCTTAGAGGTTTTATTGGAATAATATTGATGCCAAATTCTCTCAAAATAAGAAACTAGAATTAAAGAGAGAGCGAGAGAAAGACAATAATCTACAAGAGAATAATCTCGCACAAGTTTTAATCCTCACTAAGCAGTTTAGTCTGTTTATTTTTATTTCGCACTAAAACTTGACAAATACTTAGTTTCAATTACATTCACAATGAAAGATTTTTGAAAATGCAATAAACCGATTCGGATATTGAAGAAGCTAATTTTGCTCAACTTTTAATGGGAAGTTACTTGGGTAAATTATTTAAAATCAAATAAGAGAATTTTGTGGCTATTACTTTGATAAAATTTAATGTGTTTTTCTATGTTTCTAGCATCCAGTGTTTCACGTTCGCCAACTCTAACTTTGATCATTTCAGTGTGTTTCGGTATTGATCAATAGACTGACGATTACATGACAAATATCATCGAGTGACTCGAGAAACAATTCTTCTTCGAATTCAATATTCTTTAATTTTTCTTCGACGCGCAGTATAAATGATTCTATTTATAGTTTTGAATAAAATAAGCTATTTACAAGAAAGAACGAATTAATTGAGCACACGGTAAACATATTATACAAGTTCTTTTCTATTAGTGTAAAACGTAAGCTACATAGAATATTCCAAAAACTTATTTAACTAAAATTCTATTGCCAGATTCAAAAGTGAATAAATAAAGGGGAAACAATGATCAAATAATATAAAACAGGAAATGTAGAACTTAATAGGAGTGCCAACACATGTGTTCTTCATTGAATTCAAAGCTGATATTAGACTTTTACTTATTGTTTTACTCGTAAAAATTTTGATAAATTTCAAATCTAATAACTGGGTATTGATGATTAAATATTAAGATTATTTTACAAGTTTTTCAAAAGAAAAAAATCCTTATATTATATGTATACTCGTACTTTTAACCAGTTCCCTGTTTTGCCCGAACACCGCTCGGGCAACACTTTTTTTTACTTTAATTCTCTTATTTGACTGTATTTTTTGTTCGTTTTGTGTGCAATGTTTCTAGCAGATGTCTCTAATAATCGAGTAAGGATTACAAAATAAATGTCTAAACCGGTTTCAAGGTTAGGTTTTACTGCATTTTTTTAGACTAAATAAGGCGGGAATTTTCTTTTTACTAGATCGGTGAACCGCAAACTACGAACACTATTTCTTTTAAATTTGGAGCTCAAAATAGAAGAAAAATGAGTGATTATGATAGGCTCATAACAGAAAATAATTCTGATATTAACTCAGGTAGTGAGTCTAAAACTTCTGTAAATGAATCTAGAAGTCATGAAAGTTTGTTATCGGACTTCTTTTTGGGTGTATATAGAATGGATCAGCATCTCACAAATTATCCAATAACATAAAAGGAGGCAATAAATAATACAAAAAGATATTCTTCCATCTTTTAGATACATCATTGGGGAATGCTTTCGTTTTATATCAGAAACTTTGAGGAAAATTATTTCATTTGAAAATTTCAGGCTTTAATATTATAGATCGTTTTATTGAAAGACATGGGATAGTAAATGAGAAAAAAGGGCGACCAGGAATTTTGCCTAGTCCCTTACGATTCACAGAAAAAAACTTTTTAGAAGCGATTCCTCTCCCACCGACAAAAAATTCAGACCAACAAGGCAATGTTTTGAATGCTGTTCGAAAAGAAACGATTTTGGAAAACGGGTGAAAAAAGAATCACGATATTTTTGTCCCGATTGCGATGTTGGACTATGCTTGTTTTCCTGCCTTAAAATTAACCGCACAAAAACAGAATTTTAAGAAAATAATTAATATCTTTTTAAATCTAATACAGTCGACTCTCGATAAATCGAAGTTGGAGGGACCAATGAAAAACTTGGAATTATCAAAAGTTCGAATTATCAAGAGGATAGGAAAAAATTCCCAAAATACACGAAAATAACTAATGCCACCTGATCGGCAAAGGCCAGATTGAGGCCAACGAAATTCATCATGGCAAAGGGCTATTTGACGCCTGTCGTTAGCCGTAGCTTTGGACACCATGCAGGTGACTGTACGATTTGGCGATTCCATCCCCAATTTCGAGGAAGGACATTCTGGGGGTAGTCAGGGGTCTCTCACCTGTCTTCCCCTTCCATCAACTTCACGAGAGGACTTGCGGCTCGACGGCTATTAAGAGTATCCCCATGCAGCGAAGGCACTATACATTTACAAACATTCATGCCTTCTCTGAGGTTAGAACCCAGGCCCTAAGACACAGCAGTCACTTAACCACTACATCGGATTACATTGTGTTAGCTGGTTGGGAGGCTAGAAACATACTTAATACATTAATTAAAGTACATGAAATCTATTTCTCCTACAAAATTTGAATGCTTGTTAAGAATGGTTATACACAGGGTAAACTGATAAAAAATTATATTTGGTTCTCTATTCATGGTTATATAGGGTAATTCAAAAAGAAGTATGCGCTTTTCTGATGCTGTAAAACAGTAGAAGTTAAAGTCATGCGCACCATCTTAATGAACCGTAAGGTAGATGCGCTCTAAAAGTTTGTGTCTCACTCCTGACGAAAGTGATGCAGACAATAGCCCCAGGGCAACACGGGCGAGATTCCCCGAAGATAAATGTATTTTGTACAGTATCCACAAGTAAAGTGCTTGACCCCTTTCTGTTTCACGAGTAAATTGTAACTGGAGACATTTTTTAGATATATTAACTCTTTAGTTGATGCTACAGTTGCAGGACGACATTGACAACATTCTCCAATAGGATTGTACACCACCACACTGATCGGCCTATGTGCGACTGTAACGGGTCTATCCGCGTTTTTTCTAATAATCCTCTTGCAAAAAACCCTTTTTAAAAAATATTATTTAATTGATAACTTCCTCCCGAAGAAGACACGATATATGTAAATTGTGTCGTGTATTTAAGTGTTAGCTTTTGGAATCGAGAATGAGAGAGAGGTTAGAAGCTAAAGGATAGCACTGAGGATTAACGTAAGATAAGATAAGCTAGAAGAGAGCACTTCGTAGATTATTTGATTAATAGTAAGATTGACGATTTGGTCAGTTAGTTTGTAATGTTCGGCTATTCCAATTCCCTCTAATCCCCCTTGCATACTCTCGGACCCGGCTAGAAGTGTGGGAGCAACTAATTGATCAGAAGACATGATTCACTAAAATTATTTTACTGTCACACTTATCAACAGAAGCTCAATAATAATCCAACTAGGATAGTTTGATCACTAATTAGAGCGCGAAGGTGAGACCAGTTAGCCTGGGAATAATATTACGGACACTCAACTAATCTCTACGACAAGCTCGTTATTAACTCAGACGCTCCCTAGCAATTTAGTTTTTAACTTTTATTTAAATAATATGCGCAATACCTGAACTCTTGTCAGACAGGAGTCCTAAGGTTGAGGCCTTGAACTCTACTAGCTGTCTTGATCAGCTCACATCCAAGTGAACTTCACTTTGGATATCTTCAATTCTCACTTTAATAATCTTAGATTCTCACTTCAATAACTCACGATCCTCTCTTCACTAACTCTCAAAACTCGCGAGAATACAGAATTTATATAATAAACTTAATTTGCATAATCACGTTTTCTTACCTTCGGTGAAAGTTGGTTGAAAGAAATGTTTCCCTCAATGAGTCTCCAAGGTATTTATGAGAACCGCGTAAAGATCCGTCACAACTTGACCATGGTTCAAAATGACGAGGTCCATCGCCAAATGCCCTCGTGTAGCTAAATATTAATAACTGTCTTGATCAGCTCACATCCAAGTGGTCTTCACTTTGGATATCTTCAATATTCTCACTTAAATAATTTTAGCTTCTCACTTCAATAATTCACGATCCTCCCTTCACTAACTCTTGATACACACATCACTAACTCCCAAGACTCGCGAATACAGAATTTATACAATAATCTTAATTTGCATAATCACGTTTTCTTACCTTCTGTGAAAGTTGGTTCAATTGAATATTTTCCTTAAAGAGTCCTCAAGGGATTGGTAGAGCCACGTATAGATCCGTCACAAGTTGTTAAATTGTATTCAGTCCGTTTGGATTGGATTACTTTAGAAATTATCTTCAAATACAAGAAGGTGTATTGCCTGGAAGTGCTAAGTGCAAGTGATTCGATTAATTATTATATCTCCAATTATCTCGTCTACTTCACTCTCTATTGCTCCCATATTTATCAATTGGTGCATTTCTTAACTTGGGTTGTTGAATTTGTGTCGTTGTTGAGAATTGTAAATAAATTGTGTTGTTTTGATTATGGCTAGTTTTCCTTCTAAGTCTCGTACACTGATGGTTGGGAAAACCCAACCATCATTACACGATGAACATTTCCTTACCAATGGTTTGGAAAAGCCGCAGACTACAATAGGTCATTCACCTAATGGTCAACTTAACAACTTGTAATTTCTTTATGTGAGGATACATAAAGGACAAGGTATTTGTCCTTCCCCTTTCTATTGATTTAGCGTAGCGGAAACACGGATCAAGCTGTTATCGATGGACTTGTTTCATGTACCTTAACAAGCCTGTAGCCAGAAATGAACTACCGGCTCGGTGTGCTTCGTGTGACTGAGGGTTCAGTTATAGAACATCTGCGACTGTCTCTAACAAAACATAAAATAACCTCATACAATTCAGTTACCAGTAACATATACACTCAAGAGCCAAAACATTATGACCACCCCTATATTTTACAATGAACTCGCCTGGATGACGTGGAAGGCACGTGATCAGGTGGAAGTGGTATTTAACTGCTTCTGGAGAGTCTGAAAAATCATTCTTTCACTTACTTCTGTGTGTGACGGGAAAGACTGCGGATCTAAGCGACTTTGATAGAGGGCAGATTGTAATGGCTCGAAGGCTCGGAACAAGTATTTCTGAAACTGCACGACTTGTGGGTTGTTCGAGCTTTACAGTTGTTAGTAATGCAAAGTGGATGAATGACGGTGAAACCAGCAGTAGACGACATGGTATTGGACGTCCACACGCTATCAAAGGAAAAGGTCGTCGGAGACTGTCTCGCATGGTGAAGCAAAACCGGAGCCAGACAGTGGCTCAGCTGACAGCCCAATACAATGCAGGGCCAAGTAGAATAGAATCGGAACGCACTGTTCAGCGGACACTGTTCGATATGGGGCTACGCAGCAAACTTCCCACTCGTGTGCCTTTGCTGAACAAGCTTCATCGCCGGCTGCGCCTATGCTGGGCTCGGGAACATCGCGACTGGTTCATGGATCAGTGGGAGAGAGTTGCCTGGTTAGATGAATCACGGTTTGTCATTCCTCACTCCGATGGCCGTGTCAGGATACGCCGTCTTCCAGGTGAACAGTTGCTCCCTCAATGTACAGTAGGTTATACACAGGCCGGTGGTGGCGGTATTATGCTTTGGGAGGACGTTCTATTGGGAGTCTCTGGGACGTGTGGTTGTGGTAGAGCAGACCATGAATGCTACAGGGTATCTGAACATCATTGCGGACCAGTTGCACCCTTACATGGCTTCTTTTTTTCCAGCTGGAAGTGGAATGTTCCAACAGGACAACGCCCCGTGTCACAAGGCTAAAATTGTGTTGGAGTGGTTCCAGGAACATGATGCTGAATTCCAGTTAATGCCCAAGTCGCCTAACTCACCAGATCTCAATCCGATAGAACACATTTGGGATGTCATGGGACGGCAGCTCAGAGTTCAAAGACCGCCAATTCGCAATATCTCGGATTTGCGTGACCGTTGCTTAAACATCTGGTGCAATCTGTCTCCGGCCTTCTACCAAGGACATGTGGCATTGAAGGCGGACAAGGCGGGTTGAAGCTGTGTTGCGCGCCAAAGGTGGGCCAACTCGTTATTGACAGGTGGTCATAATGTTTTGGCTCTTTAGTGTAATATCTTACATTGTTCTTGATTTATAGTGCATCGGAACCGTGTGCTACTTTATGAATCCTCTGCGCTGTTTTAAGTGTCAGAGGTTCGGGCATTCACAAACTGCCTGTCGCGGAAATTTAACCGTGCTCCAGATGTTCCTCTGTTGGACATTCTTCCACGGATTGCATTTGGGAGCCAAAATGTATTGATTGTTCACATGCCCATCCATCTGATTCGAAACTGTGCACTAAACGGAAAATTGAGAAACAAATACAGGAAATCCTAACAAATAAAAATGTCCCTTACTCAGGCTGCCAAATCCTTAACTGTAAGCAATTCCACACAAACAGATGTAAATATTACGAAAATAGTATATCCCTCTTTAAAATTACTTCAACCAACTTCACCCCTCTTGAAACAAAATATATCTGCACCTATTCCAACAGTTTCCACATCGCCTTTATCCACTCAAGCACACCTATTACCATCTATTTCTATAATAGCACCTACAATATTGGAATACAGGCCACCTATTCCTACATTTAATACAAATGTTATCTCATATTTAGGGGATCAAGCAATAGTTAAGAAATCAAGAAAGAATCTTCCAGCTAAATATACTGAAAAAAGTACCTCTCACGCGCGTCTTCAGATTTCCAAATCCAATATACCTTCTAGAATTGCATCCTTTGCAGTCCAAAATTTAAGACGACCCTTAAAAACTCGTTAAAAAAAGCGTCCTCCTGCAACCATATATAACGCAATAGAAATAAAGATAGCAAAACAGCGATATAAGCCGAAGAAAAGTACCTGTACAGGAAACGTCAGATGAAGAGGACATGTTTGAAGAGGAAAAAGTGAAACTATCGAGTTTTAACATCGACCAGAAATCACGGAAACGATTTTTTTAAGTCATACTTAGCGGACTTGGTGGGGGAAATCTCCACCAAAATCTATTTACTTTTATTTTTAAAACTGACTTTTTATACACAATTTGAGATTTTACATTTAATAATTAAAGATGTTTTTATAAAACGATTTAGCAATTTTATACTTTAAATATTTAAAAAGTTGTTTGGCGCAGCTTAGCTATAATTGGCTTCTGCGCCATAAAACCCAATATTCACTCACTCACTTTATATATAAAAAAATCAGGCTTTTATTTTCAAATATTTCTAATTTAACTTATTCCAAATATCATACATT
Source organism: Trichonephila clavata (assembly GCA_019973975.1). Classification (NCBI taxonomy): domain Eukaryota; kingdom Metazoa; phylum Arthropoda; class Arachnida; order Araneae; family Nephilidae; genus Trichonephila; species Trichonephila clavata. Next base: position 74,032 of record BMAO01025273.1, read on the forward strand.
TTAAACTTAACGTGGGGCGCTTATCCACTGGGTTAGAACCAGGGACCTTTGGATCCGAAACAGAGTAACTTAACCACTACACCAAAATGATCACCATGGGGCGGAGGTTGTTACTGGCTTATATAGATTATATCGCTACACAGTATTTAAAACTGATTACACGGTTAGGACATCGATAATAATTAATACTTTTGTTTTATTTCATTGCCAGAGGATAAGTATGTTTTTTTACGTATTTAAAATGATATATTTCAAACAAATATCTAGATGCGCAGACTGAAAAAAATTATGAGCTATATTTCATAACTTGTCGGATTTACAGAGGCCAAGAAACTTTGAGACTTTAAAAGCATCGTACATTCGTTCTACAAGACAAATAAATCACAAGAATTTGATACTGATTTATACAGGAAAATGTTTCTTTGCAAAATGTTCCTTTGATCCGTTCTGGTGTTTGTTATAAATTCTTCTGTCTCACAAATATATTAAAATACACATCTTTCATTCCAGTCCTCGGCTTACGGCATTTGTGAGAAATGCTTTACATTTTTTCGTATCGTGAACAATATTTATTTAAAATTTCAAATAGAAATTGAAAATTGTGCAATAAATTTCAGCGTAGAATAAAAGAGATTTAAGCTTAGTTTTTATTCCACTTACATTATATAATTTCTAGTTTTGATAGATTTTAGAAACGTATTTATGAATGTTTAAGTGTTTTTTTTTTACTTTATTAGCCTTTAGAATTCACTACTATTTTTAATAATTACATTTTGTAAAGGATTTCATGTTTTGTTTTACCTGTTATATTCCCTCTAAATGGCAAAGCCTATTTTTTAAAAATTTATTTAAGCTAATATTCAAATAACTGAAGAGAACTGCATCTCTCGAATCGGAAAAAAATACGATCTGGTATTTACATTTAATTCTATGTATTGGCGACGTTTGGAGAATTATTGGTTAAAAATTGTAGCCATAAAGGTGAAGGATTATAACCTTTGATGCTCCATATCCCTGTCGACTGTGGTCAGAGTTGTGAATGAAAGTCGAAACGTGAAATGAGACATTAAAGATAAGACATAAGTTTATTTTTCTACATAAGTATCAAGTACAATGAGACATCTGTCACTCCGCTTGATAAGCTTCAAAAAGCCCTCCAAGAAAAACTTAGGATTTTGCATACGGAAGAAGAGTTTAACGGCTTGTTTGACTTCATCATTGCTTCCAAAGTGCCTTCCGGGGAGATTCTTCTTCAAAGCTGGGAACAGATGAACTTGGTGCGAGGTTAGGACTGTATGGCGGATGGTGTTGACACTCACTCCCAACCAAATGTTGCAAAATGGTTTTGTGTTGCCTTCGCTGAGTCATACAACAACGGAACGCCAGATCTGAGAAGACCGGGTCGCTTTTTCCGAATCGCCAGAGTGTCACAGTACCGCATAGCATGTACCCAATATATTAACGATTGATGTATCGATATCTTGCATGTTCACCTGCTGTGTCATCTTTCGCCCATAGCTGTTAAACGCTTCTTCTGTATGCAAAGCCCTAAATTTTTCCTTGGGGTCATTTTGAAGCTTATCAAGCGGTACGGCAAATGTCTCAATGTACCTGGTACATATGTTGAAAAATATGTATGTCTTATCTTTAATGTCTCACTCTGTGTTTTGACTTTCGTACACAACTCTGACCGCAGTCGACAGGGGAAACTTACTTTCCAACTCACCTCTAGAACTTTCTCACGAATGGACTTTTCCAGGTTTATCTTTTTTTTTTTTTTTTTTTGTCGCTAAATTTGGCAATCAAACTTGCTGTCAAGTCTTTCACCAAGGCCATTTTTATTCCTTTTATCATAACACTGAAAGACTACTAAGCTTACAATAGAATTAGTTATACATAGTATAGACTCCTCTGACCCACAAACGATCTTTCTGGCCATAACACAATTTCGACAGAAAAGCAAACTGAACGCATAATATCCATAGCGAAATATCCATAACTCTGTCGTCGGCCACAAGGTCGATGGTTAGGCAGTTCGATTATTCCATCACGGATTAGTAGTATTAGGGGAGAAAGCATAACTAGAAATATATAACACAAATGTGATCATTAATATCCTAAATTCAGAAGGTTGTTCACACTTTATAGAAACAATTTTGATAGTTAATTTTGATATATAAATGTCTTTTACTTTTTGTGTCGATTTGCTTCTAACTGATCGCCATGATTCTTGATAATAGCTCTAGATCGAATTTTCCATGAAAATAAACTTTTTTTATATATAGTACTGTCATGCTAATTTTACTTTATTTCTCTTGAACCGTTTTCCAAAGCCCGTTCAGGGTTCTTGGATGCCGTTTTCCTAAAGCTCGTTCTAATAAACCGAAAGCACATAAGTCCAATAAAAAAACGCCGGTAATTTTAAAGGTATTTCATCAAATGATATACTATATATTCTTGTTTCTGATTCTTGCTTTGATAAATAAGTGGCAGTTGACTTAAACGTGTCACTAGAGGCTTCTTCCATATGAACTCAACTTTATCAATGTCCTTTCCCACACAAGGCCAGTATTTCTTCTTCAAAAATTGTTTCTACAATATTCTGCTAATAGTTGAAAGAATTAATTTTGGCTTTACTTGAGCAACTATCATGAGTCCCTTTAGGAACTTTACTGTACATAGTCGAAGCCATTTCGTGCATCATTCCAGTTAGTCGAGTAATAGAAAATTGATCTTCTTTTATTATAGTCAATTAAATATACCCATGCCCATTCATCCACTGTTGCCATTCCATTTCCATTTTTCAGCAGCTAGGTGTTTTTCATATAATTTTCTACAATTTGTTCTTCTTTCTCAATGTTTTGGCAAAAAGTAGATGAACTTAAATTTAAACATCTTTTTAACGTTAAATTTTTATGAATGATTTTACTTACAGAGCCGGAATACATTCTTAGTTTCGATGCAAGGGATCTTTGAGTCAGTGGATTTTCTTTTAGGATCAGAGACTTCCATTTCTCGATAGTTACCTGCGTTTAAACAAAAATAAGATTTCGTGGTCAAGTTTTAATTTTCACTTTTAGCTAGATGTTTTTTCTCTTTCAGTTTTAATATACTATTAATACTTTTTATATAAATACAATAATCGAGATTTTTACACTTTGTTGATACGAATATTTCTCCTCGGAAAGTGCAGTTACGTAACCTTCGAGCCATCTATCAATTTTAGAAGACATTTTAAAAATAAATCCTTTATTTTACACATTCCAATCAAAAGAAAACATTAGCAGACGATTACTGTGAAGTTGCCGAAGTTATATCTCAAAATACAAACGGGAAAATAAATTACAAAATCGTTTCCGTAAAGTGCGAATCACTTTCTGTAGTCGTTGTGCGAGAATATATGTTATATGAGAAATTGTAAATGTGCAATTTTATTTCTCAAAGACATGTCAATGATAAAACTTGTCGTGACTGAAAGCCACCCCTTACTATCTCCCTGTCTATCTGAAAATACTGCAAGATGTGTAGGCGGACTTAAATGATCAAAAGACATAATTGCAAATCAAATAGATTTATTGATTCTAATCAGCACAAACGTTTAGACACACACAATACACAAATTAAGAAAAACAAATAAGAGTGGAGTACGAAACGGGGAATCACTACTAGCGGAATATTCAGAATGTCAACTGAATCTAGGAAAGCTTAAACGTGCACAAGTACAGATACGCCATGTACCAATATTCGCAATATCTGAAATAAAATCAATGACCTTATATTTTATATCGGCTGTTCCTTCGTGATGATTTCTGCCTTTTTAATGGCTGGAAGAATGGGAGAAGAATCCACGCTCTGTAATAAGGATTTTCCTATATTCAATCCGCTTCTCCTCGCGTAGCTCCACTCGTAACAGGCTATCTACGATTGTCAACCACTTCGTGCTGACGTCTCGATCTTTAATTCACTTAACTTCACTCTTCCTATCACTTCACTTTACTTAAATCTCTTAACTCGCGAAACCCGAACTTATATAATATATCTTATTTGCCTAAATCACGCCTGGCTCTCGGTGAAGATTGGTTGATATAAATAAATTATTTTAAGAAAAATAGAGGAGGTTAGTTAAAGACCGCATAGATCCGTCACAAACTGTATATTAAAAGCGGATCGCGGCCCTACGGAGAAAAAAAGTATTATTAATGGGCAACTACCTATATTGAGCAATATTAGAAAGAAAAATGCATCATTATTTAACTGCAACTAAAAGATATATATCGTTTGTAGGTTGTCTCATCCACATTGTTTGAGATAAACTTTTTATAATATATTCAAATACCTTTATAACAAAAGAATTCCTGCTTCAAGTCATTTTACAAATCATTAACAATAACCTTTTTTTTTTTTTTTTAAAGTTATTGCAATTCAGGCTTGAAATTAAACGAATATATTATGCCTAATGCACATTCGAATTACCTTCTACTTTTTACTCCCACTCACACCTTGTTCAACCTTTCTCTAGTTACGAATCTTTTGCTGCGCGGTGGCATCAGAATGCGAACATACACGCCTTCTTTTTGCATTTCAACAAATCAATTTGAATAAATTATTTTAAACAAAATAAGCATTTTTTTTACAACTTTACATTCCTTTGTTTACTTAGAACAACTTTGTAGATATTTTCCCTCGGAAATGCCTCGGAAGTTCAAAAGGTAACACACTCCGTGACGATTCGAATTTTTCCCCAAGAAGCTAAGCATTTTTTTAATCAGTTTTAATTTTTTATTCTAACCTTTTTTTCCTTAATTCTCGATGGAACACCCTTTTTTTTAAAACTAGAACCGTGGTGGAGTTCTCTGAATTTTCCGTTCCGATCGCTCTTTTCTTGACACCCAAGGAAGATGGATGTTTAATTAGGCATGCATAACCTCGAGTCCATTTTGTGTTTATAACCTCAACTCCAGATCTTAATTGATTCATTTTTTTGTGACAGCAGTCAACGGATTCGTCATGACGATGATCCTATGTGATCAGAGCTAATTAACAAAAGATGTAATGAGAAACGTCAAGGTATAATTAATTGACGAAGTGCGTGAATTAAAATAAGATTTTTTATTTTATTAAGTAATTTATTTATTTATTATTTATAGTTTTTTTTTGCAGCTTAAGGTTGCAGCAAACGTTTCTTAACCTTTTCTTTTGTTTCTTGAACCCCTTTTTCAATTAAATTTAAACAACAAGCCCTTTAAGCATTATATTAAATAAAACTAAGAGGATTAATTAGTAAGAATTAACAAAAATATGATCTAGCAAGGAAATATACATGGGAGAAAAGCGACTCACTCACTGTCTCATCACAAGATCACCGGAACTATTAGACCTAAGGACTTTAAATTTGACTGTCATGTTTCTTTTGTTGAGCAGAGATCCGACCACAGCGGTTTTTAACCAAAATCGATTTCCAAGGAAGGTTGCCGAGGAATTAATAATAAAAAATTTTCGTTTTTGTCTTATTCTACCTTCAGACTAGAAATTCGGCAAACATATTTCTTTTACTGAATAGAGATTCGTAACAAAAGGAATTTGGGGAAATTGATTCCCAAGGGTGGTTGCAAGTGGTTAAAGAGGTGTTATAGATTTAAAAAAGGAAGTTTTTGAGTTAATAGACTTACAGACTTGAAATTTGGCAAAAGAGTTTTTCTTTCGTTGAATAGAGATCATCTAAGAACAAGTAAAATGGAAATAGACACCCAAAGGAGGTTTGCAAGAGTTAAGGGTGTTGTACAAAAAAATACTTCTGTTTTTGAGCTATCAGATCTACAGACTTGACATATATTAAGCATGTTTCTTTTATTGAGTAGAGATAGATTCACTAAGAACAGATTTTATCGAAATCTATTCGCAAGGAGGAGGATGGGAGATTAAGTGAGCCCATAAATTAAAAAAATTTCAGTTTTGAGATATAAGATATATTGAGTTTGTAATACCCCTCCCTGTCTACCTTGTGACCCAGCTAGTTAACTAACCTTCTAACCCTCTAAACTTCTAGTATCTATCCTTCTCTTCACTTTCTAACCTTCTAGTAAGCGAACCTGAACTATATATAATACACCTAATTTGCATATCACGTCTTCTTCTTAGGAGAAGGTTGATAATTTTTAATAGCCCCAAAGATTTCCCAATAAGGTTAGTTAGAGGACGCGTATAGATCCGTCACAAGTTGAAATAAGTTAGGTAGTTCTATTAGTTCCATATTAAACGCTTTTTACTATAATAATTACAAAAATTTATGAATTGGACGTTTTATTCAATAGAAAAACATATTTACGGGGAAGAAATATTTAAGGCAGCGACCCACTTTCGGCTTTTACGCAATTTATTTCTTAGGTTAAGCAAAGAAGAGGATACCTGAGCTGTATCGGGTAAAATTAGACAATCAAAACTATTCACTATAACAATAATCTAATATGCCATTAAATTAAAATTTCTAATTATAAATATAAATAGAAATTTTGTTCTTAAGTACATCAAATAAATTGGTTTTTCAAACACCAACTACAGTTTTGTTGGAAGAAATATGCAATATAAAAATCATATAAATGGCTATTGTTAAGTGAAACGACGAAGCCGACATTATAGCTGGTGTATTGTTCTACAAAATCTTATACCACGACAAGTGAAATTTAATTGATAGCTATTCATATCTAGGGGTTCTGATTTCCCGGTCTTTTTCTCTTCCCGGGAATGTAACTGTCATTCCCGGAAATGCATCAAAATTTCTAAAGATTTAAAAATAAGCTTTTTTAAATTGATATCAATAATTATTTCATATATAATAAGGATACGCATAAACTCCAAAATTTACACTCATTTTTATATTGAGTGAAAAAATACACAAATAAAAAATATATATATGTGGGAATTTCCACATAGACGGCACTATAGAGGGCGCTGGCGACGCGAGCCAGCAGCTAGCGAACTGACTAGAGAGGGATTAGCGAGCGAGCGGTCTCGACGAGGAGGTCAGAGCCAACGCTGCTAAGAATAAAGGAAAGCAACCGGGATCTAACTGGCCGTGTAGGGACCAAGTGGCCCAATGCTGGAAGGACAGTTACGTGAAGGTGACACATCCATCATCTGAATGCCATACGCCGTTGTGAACCGTGGTGTGATAATTGTTAAGTGAAGAGACTGAGAAACTATTGTTGAATACGAGAAGAATTTATCGAAACGCTGTCAATAATATATCTGTATAGTAGTGAGTAGCACTGTAATTGTCCACATTAAACGTTAGTATTAGTTAAAAACAGTGTAGTTCATTGTGAATACCCCTAGAACTCCGTGTCATAACACCACATATATATATAAGTTAATTATTCATTTTTAAAGAATAGTTTAAGAGAACACCTAAGCACACAAAATCTGTGCTTATATCACTCGGCCTAGTTCTTTGCTTTGTTATGCACAACCAAGCAGCAGAAAATGCTCTCTCAGCTTCAGTTAAAGTGCTAGAGAAATAGCTTTCAAGCCTCACCCAATTTTATAATGTTTGATGGTTGATTTGTTATGTTGAGACAAATAACTACATTTCTCGCTTCATTTGAATCTTGAACTCTTTCTAATTTACGAGGGTTGGAACTTTTTGTGGCAACACTGCTGTAAAAACGCTACACAACAAAACAAAAAATATCGTGTCTACCACATGTGAGCTACATACCTACCTTACCTCTCAGCAAAAAGACTCTCGTCCTTCCTACGTCACGCGCATTTGAAGTGACTCGAAGAACTGATCCTTGTATTTGCTTGCAATCTAAAGTAAGTGTTGTCAGGATGTTTTCTAAACAAGAACTACGAAGTTGAATAAAAATTGAATGTGCCAGTGTTCATACAACGTGGCAATGTCATCAAGGGCTTCAAGAGGCTTTCGGGGAATCTGCATTGCCTTACAGAACTGTAGCAAGATGGGTAAAAGACTTCAATGAAAGACGCCAAAATGTGGCAGACATGCATCAGCCAGGTCGTCCCAGTGTCAGTAAAGTAGAAGTTCATGCTGTTGCCGCACTAATGGACAGTGATCGACCCCCAGATCTAAGTCCTTGCGACTTAATTCCTAAGATAAAGATACAATTTCATGGCATTCGCTTCAAAACTGTTCCAGAGATTCTTGTGGCAGTAGACCGGTCCATTCTAACTATCAACAGAACAGGCGCTGCTACAGGTGTTCTGCCACTTCCTCATTGTTGAAAATAAGTTATACACAATGCTGGCTACTATATTGAAGCTCTGTAAAACATGGTGACATGAATCACTTTTGTGTTCCATATAAATAAATTGTTGCCACAATTAAAGTTCTAACTTTCGTAGAAAATAGGATCTTAGACATTGAGTAGATCGCTTTTTCCAATTTTGAATTAATCTAACGTTAAAGATTTTCTTTTCAAAAGTTTTCACGCTCTCTACTGAGTGCAAAGATTTGGAGAGCGATTTGCCTTCCTCGAAAAAAACCTTATCATTATTATTATAGCTTCTCTCTAATTCAACAGTTATTACTTCCTAAACGTGATATATGAAAAGTAACTGCAGTAGCTTCATACTTTCTCCCAAAATTTAGGTATTGCATTACTCCACCTAAACTAACATTGCGTTTGTTGCTAATTTTTTGGACTAGAGAACATTTCATATTCTTAGCAAAAAATCCGAGTTTTGTTCATTCAATTCTCTAAAAGTGAAAGCAAATACTCCTTCTGCACTTAGCTGAGTCGCGTTTCGACTACACAGTTTTCTAGGAGAATATTTATTGGCATCCAGCCTGCTGCAATTGTAGTCAAAGTTTTAAATTCCACCTCAACCATAGTTTGTTCTTTAATATCAATTAATGCTTTTGAGACAAAGAAAATGCTGATTTTATCTTTAAAATTATTTCCTATAATTTAATACGATTTAAATAAATATCGTATAATAATATAATTTAAGCCACGTGTCGTTCCAGGGAATTCCCGGTAACCAAGTATTATTCCCGAGAATACAAAAAGTATGAAAATCTTACGATTTCCCGGTAACCCGGGTACATGGGAAAGAAACCCTATTGTAACATCCACAATCGCAGCACTAAGAGCTCATCATTACAAGGGCATGAAAATCCATCATGATGAAGCAAGATCTTACATACAGTGTAAAAACTGCCCGGAAATCCAACCGTTTGCACTATCTTAGAGTGTCCATCTTTCACCCCAAGAGCATTAAAGCTCGGTCTAGCTCCACTTATAGACCCACTGTGGGAGATCCTCTATAGCCAGGACGGTCCGGAATTGGCAGCGTACTTGTTGCCACTTTCAGTAAAATGTAGGGGTTTTTTTTATACTTTTTTCTTGCCAAATCTATTGAACTGAGAGCAACAAAAACAAAAAATTCATATCCTTGTAGAACGACTTAAGGTATCTGACTACCCTAAAATTGTGAATTTTGCCAAAAATTGACAGATTTTTTATGTGATTTTATTTTATAGGTCATCTTATTAACTTTATAAAAATACCAAGTTTTTTTATTTTCGATTCACTAGAACAAACACTACAAGTGTTTGAGTAAAATCAGATTACATTACTTCAAGCAAAATGTCATACTTTAAAATGCTTTGACGCGAAATGGGTTTTTTGAAAATGCTCAAACGGGGACAGAGATTGCTCAAAAAGTTTTGAACATAATGAATCGAAATTTTTTTTGTGTATGTTCTGCATAACAGTAGAAGTGTTGTAACTTTCAGATTTATCAATAACTGTTTTATTACTAAATTTACAGCCCCTTATGCGAATATAATCCCTGTTTTGTTAAGCAATTTCATATAATAAATAAGATAAAGTGTTCTAGTTTTTGTAAAAATTAAAATATCTCTTATCATAAAAATAATTTCAAAAATTAATACATCGGAATTGAAAATTGAAAATGTGTTCATGAACTTTCGGTACAGAATGGGTCCCGTTTATGTTATTTTTTGTAAATTTTCCCCCATTTTAGTAATAATGATTTCTTTTTCTTTTCTTAATTTTAGAATATTTTTTAAGAAAATGTACTAAAAAAATCTAAAAACCACAAAAAAATACCCATATCTCCATTTTTTTTAACAAAAAAGTTGTCAAAAGTAGTCATATACCTTAAGAGCTGTTGGCGAAGGTCCCGTAATTGTGAACCGTAGTGAAGTGATAAGAACGAAATGTGGACTGGCACTCCAGTTTCCCTGTGTGCCATATTTTAAATCGTCCTTATCATTTGACCATGGTTCACAACTACATGGTCTGTTGCCAATAGTATCCGTGTTGTTTCGTAGAGTAACATTGATGTATGATTAACACTAGAACGTCCGGGTTTTCGATTATCCTTAAACGTCCACCAGTGTCGTTTCGACACACACCGCAATGTAAAATAATTATAATAACTGAATAATCGCTAGACTTTTGTTCAGTAGGGTTTGTTTTAAGACTTTTTAATATTATTTCGAGTAATTATCGTATACTATGACTCTTTATTTCATAAAAAAACTGACGCTGACATTATGTTTGGCGAAACTTGTTGGACCACTGCTTTGTCGCAGAACATTCTTATCACAAATCTGCCTGAAACATTACTATTATGTGGTATCCATTCTGTGCTACCCCTAGCGACATATATATCCATGGAATATTATCAACTACATCTGCACTCTTTTCAGATTTTTTGCAGTCATTTTCACTCAATCTAATGTTTTCGTCGGAATCTAAATTAGAGCAAGACAACTCACAACCATCTGATTCATTCTCAGAAAGCTCTGGCAACAAATTAACAATTTCATCAGGGCTTAGACATTTTCTATGAGTCATTGTTTCAGGGTGTTTGCTCTGCATAAGGTTCGAAAATCGAATGAAATTTTTTTTTATGGGCAGATAAATAAATGCAAATACAATAACGAAACACTTAGACACAGCAATTTTAGTAAAATGACTCATTTACGCTGTGAACACAATAACATTGTATTCAAAATAAAATAAGTATGTGATATTACTTCCGGAAGCTTATTTTATTAATAGTATTTACTTAGTGAACTGTCCTTTGCTGAACGACAGCTATTAATTATGATAAATTGCCTTGGTGTCGAAACGACACCAGTGGACGTTCTAGGTATATTTAGTTGTAAAATCTCTCCTAATTAACCTAGAACCCCAAATTGTTCTGTGTGATCACCAGGAAAAATTATTTAAAGTCACGAAAAATTTTCGAATTTCTTGCAAAAATGCGGAAAGGAGAAAAACTAAACAGGCTTCGGTGTCCAATCGACACTGATGGACTTTCTAGTGTCAATATGTATCTCACGATTTAGAAGGCCGGATACATTTCTCTCATAATTACTATTTTAAAATGCAATAGCACTGTATATAGAAGAATCAGGACATAACTGTGTTGCCATAAAAAGAGGTTGAAAAATTAGGTTATTTTATTTAAAATTCAGATAAAAAAAATTTAGATTTTGAACTAAACATCGCGTAAATTTTTTTAAAAAATAAAGTAACTGAAATAGGGAAAGTAAAATAAATAAAAATTTTAAGCATGCAAGTGCATCATTTTTAAAAATAAAACATAAGCATCAGACTTTTTAGAAAGAAGGTCATAACGATTTTTAAAGCTTTCTAAAGATTTACTAGTTTCCTAGGTGACTATTTTCGGCAGACACCTCTTGCAAATAGAAACGATTTTCAAAACTTCAGCTTTTATTCGAAAAAAAAAATCGTTTTTGTCAAGTTGTTAACATCTGAGGGAAATTATGAATTAAAAAAGGGGATTGAATAGCAAAAATCCATTTCTAGACGCAAAAAATAATATCTTTTGAATAGAAAATGTAACTTTTCAAACATTTTGAAAAGCATAAAATATTTATTTTTCGTTAAAGCCTGTCGGAATTTAAATTCAAGGTTTAACTTCTATCTTGTAAAATAAACATGCACATAATAGACATCAAAGAACTAATATTATAGGTTTTGTTGTATTAAAAATAATTTTAAAATATTTTTATTCATAGTAAATCATTACATTTTTGTAACAGTCATGCATTTTTTTAAAAATTATGAATGAAAAAGGAAGATATATATATCTATAATCAATATAGCCTGCATATATTTGCATGAATTTCAAAAACAAAATTTCAACATTTTTAAGACTATTTTTTTAAGTATAATTTTATGTAAAATCATAAAATGTTTATGCTATAAGCCGGAAAACAAATTTTTCATAAAATAGATTTCAACGGAACTTAAAAAACTATAATAAATTTGTAACTGCTCTTGTTTTTATCACTGTAACTGACTGTATCAAGAAGCAAATCTGCCCTCTTACGATCACCATATCTTCAGTACAGGCCAGGTGAGGGGAGAATTGTGTCGCTATGAAAACCGTCCATGTTTTATGCCCATTATTTTTACTTTCGATATGTGTTGTCTCATTGTGACCTAATTTAAATTTTAGTCTCCAAAAATGATGCCAACTTGGCTGTATTGCCAATATTTCGCCAAGTTTACGTTCTAACTCCATTGTAATGTAAGAAACAGCATTTCTTACGAATATTACAGTTTTTTTAAAAAAATAAATATTACAAAGAAGGAAAAAAATGTATTAAACATTCGGATATCAATTATTTACATTACTTTATGACGTACAATAAGGGTTAGTCCACCGTTTGACGGTTAAGAGGTATCCACTCCCCCTAATTTTATTTAATATAAAGAAATATGAATCCAGAATTTTGCTTATGCGTACAAATTCATATACAAATAAAAATTTTGATCTGGAAAAAATTTAACTTTTTCACAATGCCAAGTCCTTACAAAAAAAAATTTTTTTTTTAAACTTGAAAAATTGATAAAGTAATTACATCTTCTAGTTAAAGACATAAAAAAACGCAAAAATGTTTTGTCCCATATTTATTTTTAAAGAATCTATACGTTAAGATAACAATCAAAAACAGTAAAAGCACTTCGAACATTCATTATAACAATAAATGTGGAAAAAAAAGCTCTTATTATCAAGCGCATTCTATTTGTTATACTTCTAAAATGACGATTTATTGCAGACGATTATTATTTCTTTTAAACGAAATTCTAAAATCTCGAGACGAGCTATTTGTTTTTCTACGATTATGAAATTATTTTTGTCTTTTGGCAATAAGTTAAATAAAAATATATAATTAAATGTGGTAAAGCGCGCGTTACCTGGCCATTAAAATTTGATTAATCATAGCAATAAAAATTTTAATGCTGAAGAAAAATGGTTCTTCCACTTTGCTTTTAATAATTCTGATTTTCAATTCTATTTTTATAATTGCTTTTGTATTGCACAATAATTCTTTATTCCTATACTTTTTGTGTTTTAAAAATAATAAATTTAAAAACTAGAAATTCAAATAAGGATTTTATCTTTCTTGTTAGTCCTTTAAACTATTACATTGAATCTTTAATGGGACATTCTAGAATAGAGAGAAAAATATGTTTGTTATTTTTTGAAACTTGTATACGGTTGCATTTCCGGAAATTCAAATCGGGTTTTTTCTGGTTAGTCTTTTTTTTTTTTTTGCACTACTTCGTTAAGCATTTAAAAGAAACATTTTGAAAGAGAAGAATATGTTTTAAGTCGTTGTTTTGTTACTTGTGTATTATTTCATCGAAATTGAAAATTTTCCGAGTCAGAATGATTTAACATATTCAAAGTTTTTAATCAATATATAAAAAAGTTTAAAGCACCTACTTCTGAAACTTATTTAAAACTTATTTCAAATTTTAAACATTATTAAACCACTGTTTGTAAAAAAAGAATTTTTTTTTCTCACAAACAAAAACAAATAAATTTTATTTTCCTTTTAAGCTTGATTTAAATAAATTATTTCATCCTGCACTAATGTGCCAAAATTAACTTTTAAGGTATCCGAACACGTTCGGAGTACTTTTTAAAAAAAACAGCACACACACACACAGAAATATTATAAATTCTTTTTTGGGGATCAATACCAATAAATACTAATATTTAACTAACAATATTTACAAAAAATTATCTAAATTTTACAAAATTCACAACTATATGTGAAATTTTAGCAATATTCTCTCTCAAAGCATTCAAAGCAATACTATTAGCAGCTTCAAAGCGATTAGAGAAAAAAGTAATATATCAGTAAAATTATTACTAAAACAAATTAGATGCATATCTAGAAAGTTTACTAAAATTTTAATGTTTTATTAAAATTTTAGTGCTGATCGAGAGTAAATATTGTAAGAAATGTAAACTGTTTTTTATGAAACCATTATTTAAATAACAGGCCATAACTCAAAAAATATTCATACAATAATAAATATTTTAGTTCATTCTTTAAAAAATAATATAAATATCAAGTTCAATATAACTTTTATAGTAATATAATATTTTGAGCTATCAAACTCGCCAAAATTAAAGACCCACTTCCGGTTTTTTAAAATTTTAAAAGATTGATTGTAAATTGGCCTCTAGGTAACGTAGAAAGAAAACAAAGCATGTTTTGTAAAGCCAAAAGATAGTCTCAATAAAATAAAAAAAACAAAAATTGTGTTTTGACCGAATTTGGTCATATTAAAATGTTCGGATATTTTAAAATATTAACAAAGAAATTCTATGTAGATACAAAGCAAAAAAAAAAAAAAAAATTATTGAGGAAACACTAAAACAATATCTTGAATATGTGATAACTCTTCTTTATAAATATATATATATATATGTGTGTGTATGTATGTATGTATATTTTTTCATTAAATTTACTAAAACTGTTTTTTTATGTTGACATGCATTTATTATACTATTAAGAATGATTGAAATGGTAAATAAGCTTATGTACATAAATATCGTTTCATTAAAATATTTTTATTTATAAATAAGTTTACATTTACTATTGTCTATATATCTCTCAACGATTCTTTAAATGGAACCCCTGAACGCCATTACAAAAAAAAAAATTATTATTCAAAACATGTGGGTTTAAAACCAAGCCTTTAGTGCGTCACAAAATATTTTATTAATAATTCGCATTGAAATATTATAGCCACTTAAATATTTATTAGACTTACATAGTACGACAACGTTTTGTATTTTGAACTATTAATGTTAATCTCGTGTTTTCGATTTGAACAAAAAATGTTATTCTTAGTTGTAGAATGTCTATTTTAGTTACTGTCTGACACACATTTCCTGATTAATTTTATTTTTCATAATGTAGACAAATTTATAGAACTGTAATTTAATTCTGCGTTGGAAATAAAGGTTTGTAATATTTGATAGATTTCTTGTGCTATATTGATGTCTACAATTAACTACATAAGATCGTGTGTATGTTTTATAATATTTAAAATATTTTAATATGAATGCAATATTTTAATAATAATAAAGGACGATATTTTTAATGGTTTGTCTTAATATATTCTAAATATTTTAAAAGCAGTCCGGTAATCGTAACGGTTGAGAAAACGATTAAGAATATGTTTAGCTCATTTTACTTTTAACTTTTTTTTTCCGATTCAAAGTTATATTTTTTATGTTTCGTTTAAATTTCGTTAAATTACAGATTGTGTTTTAATTGCTATGAAAATGTTTCTACAAGATTTTTCTATCTTTTAAAATATAAAATCAAGTGATCTTTTTTCAATTCCTACTATTAGCTCGCTATTTCTTTTCCTATATATATATATATTACAAAGATATTTATCTTGTTCAAATTTTCAAACGTTAATAAAATACTTTCTTTCCTCCAATCAAGTTCAAATACATTTTTTAAACTTGTAGTGGATGACATTTGATGTTAATGCAGTTTTTTCAAACATTAATTAATTAATTTAATTTAATCAAATTAATTAGTCGATTTCGACGCCTACTTAAATTAGTCTCCATTGTTGTAACAATGTAGCTGTTAAAACAATGACAAAAGTTGGTGTCGAAAACTGATTTTTCAGCCAAACTAGAAAAACTGGGTGTGCATTGTTGCAACAATACAGACAAATCATGCCAATTCATCCATTCAAAGTAGAAATTGAATTAAAAATTTTTTCTTATATTATTGTTTTCAGTTTTTACTTCCACAAAACACAAATAATGCATTAAAAGATTTTAATTTGATTTTCGGTGTTTTTGTTTTAACTATACTTCAGCGGGTCAAATTCATGTGACATTATTGTCACTTGACAACTACAATCCCGTGTTTCCATCCAATCATTTCATTAATTCATGTGACGTCGTAGTCACATGATAAATACAAACACATTTCCAGCATTCGTTTCGCAGTTGTGAATTTCGCTTTTTGCAGAAACTTTTTCAAAAAAGAGAACATATTAATCAACAGTGATAATACACATAGGCAAACAAAATGCGTTATATTTAAAAGTACACATAGAATACAGGATTTTTTTTTTTAATTTGACAAACTTTTTAAAGAGTCTTAAGGTATTTGACTACCCTAAAATTGTTAATCGCTGGTCGAAACAAGACTAACTAATCGCTAGTCAAAACCAGACTGATTCAGCTCGGCGAGCGTCTCCCTATTTATAATCCTCACGGATCTTTCGAGAAAGATCCGCATGCATCTTAGATTGTGAAATTAGTGGATTTCTCTACTAATTTCCAGAAGAATCCAGAGGGTCCCGAATTCGCCAAAAGTGGTTGGTAAAATGGTCGCCAAAAATGATGCCACCTTGGCTCTATCGCCAAGATTTTGCCAAGTTCCCGTTGAATCGCCATTATAACGTAAGAGACGGCACATTGCTTGCGAATATATTATAATTTTAACACAAAATAAATATAACACAGTGCAATATAAAGGCATTACACATCCAAATACAAGTTATTTACACTATTTTGCACAAAATTCGTAAAAATATATTTAGTTTAATCTATATATTTTGAATAATATAAAACCTTAAGAGACTATATAGACTGACGTGAGATGAAATAAAAAGCAGAATTCTGCACTAATTTAACCGATAGATTTCACTCTCAGAGACGTTTTAAGGCATGGTCCAACTGAGCCTGATCTCTCCCAATGCTTTGTCGTCGGTGGAAGGGAACATCTAGATCTCAACCTGGATCCAATAAAATCATGATTCGAAGGATTTTAATAGCCAAATATTATTCCTTGACATATCATTCGTAAAGCTAGGAATTTCAAATCATATGCCGAATGGGAAAAGTGGCAGGTCTACATTATGTCCAACGTTCGTGTCTAGGCTTGGCCTGTCGCCATACGCCATCGTCACTCAATTAGTCGAAATGTGTCAGCCGGTTTGTGAGATTGTGAGTTACACACATTCAGTTGATGTGGGTTACTGTTTGAGCGAGTATTGACAATGTATACTGTACATATTCTCCACTAAAAAGGGTCTCACGTGGGCCCTACTTTTCAACACAAGGTCTCAAGAAGTCTTAAAATGCCGCTGTTCCAGTGGTGTAACGGATTTATCCAGGTACCTCCTAATAATCCTCTTGGGAAAAATATTTCTTTAAATATTATTCAATTGAAAACTTTCCCGGAAGAAGAAGACGTGGTTTGTGTAAATTATGTCGTGTATAAAGTATAGTGTATTTCGTGTTCGAGAGAGAGGTTAGAAGCTAAATGATAGCAGTGAGGACTAACGTAAGGTAAGAGAAAGCTAGACGAAAGTGTTCAGTAGATTATCTGCTTAATATTTGACGATTTGTCAATTAGATAATTAAATTGTATTAGCGTTGGCTTGAAGTAGGTCACCTTAGACGCATCTTAGATTGTTGGGATGTGTACGGCTAAGACATTCCTAAAGTAAGTGATTAAATTTATGCTTAAATTTGTTTATATCGTCTTCCTCGCTCCAGCTCCCTTAATTAGTTAACGGTGCATTTCCTAATCTTGGGCTGTTCAAGTTTGTTAGGTTGTTGAGACTTGCAAAAAATTGTGTTTGTTTTGACAATGGCTAACCTTCCTTTTAGCTCTCGTACACTAATGGTCTGTCCCAACCATTAATGTACGAGAGAATATTCCCCCTCCCCTTTAAAATCATGTTCTGGGATGGTACTCAGGATTGCAAAAGTATAACCTATAGACCTCCTGGAATCCTGCCCCTCCCCTTTCGCGATGTGGGAGGTGTACGTTACGCCATTGCACTGTTCACAATATTCTTACTCTAGAATTAATACATAATTTAAGCATCATCTTGAAGCAAACAGAATAATTGATGAGCTTCTCACAAAATATGCTAGTTCCATGTAGGTTTTCCTCAAAGAGCTAGAAATGAACCTACGTCTATAATGTCGTTTTACCAAAAGTCAATCATGTAGAGGACTATAACGGTGGTTGGTGATATAGCCTGTGTAAGCAATTCAAAATATAAATTACTCCAGATCTGAAAGAGCATCGTTACGACGCAGTATCCTAGTGGTTATAGTCCCAAACTCTTGGTGGCGTGTAGCGGGTTCAAGTCAAGGTGCCACTGAAGACACAGCGTGTGATGTTTGGAGACGGAGTGACAGGTCAGGTGAGGTCTTCGCAGGGCCGGTTTTCCGCTCAGGCACACTAGGCACTTGCCTAGGGTGCAAAAGATTTGGAGGCGCAAGAAACTGAAGGGTGGAAAAAAAGAGAAAAAAAAATTAAAGTTATACAGCGAACTTACTACCGTCTAGCGAGTCATGAGACAAGCATTTTTCGTAACAATATATTTAATTTAATCTGAAATGAGATCTATGAAAAATGAAAAGCTTAGCAGTTTAATGTTGTAATGCATTCAAAGTGATATTGCCGTGGAAATTAGTTACAATGGATAGTTACTGACTGGGTGGAGTAGTTGGTTTGTCACTGGCCTTTTGCACCTAAGGTTGTGGGTTCGAACCCGGCCCAAGTCGGTGGATTTTCATGATGCAGAAAATCAACAGCGGTCGTGTCGTATGATTATGCGGCATGTAAAAAATCTCTTGAAGTGCGCTTTTGGCTTGGGTGCTCTCGGCAAAAATAAATTCCTAAGTTCAATTTCGCATTGCCAGAGCTCAGGTGCCTCCATCTGGGGAGGAAACTGGGCGTCAAAATTACTTGCGGCAATTGGTGTCGCCTATACGGTGCCGCAATAAAAAATGATACCAGCTCCTGGGAAATGAACTAGGTTTGCAAAAGCAAAAAGTACCAATGCGCAGACCCATCGGGAAAAAAAATTACAATGATGTTATAAATGATTTTGCAATGATCGAAGCTTGAAGAAAACCCTTGTTGTACCAGCAGTGGCGTAACGAAGAATATTTGGGCCCTCTTGCAAAGTCAGGTTTTGGACACCAAACAAGATCTTACAAAGAGTACGTACTGGGCATCAATTAGGCTTTGGGTTTCCTAGAATCCTGAACCCCCCCCCCCTTCCGCGATACGGAGGCTTACGTTACGCCACTGTGTACCAGTACAATGACAGTGACTCAACAAAGAATAAAGATGTCTAAAAGTAAGAGATAGTAAAGCGAAAAGCGATGAAAAAGGTGATAATTAACAAGTTCAAAACAGTTCTTAGAATAATGTACACTCTTTACTGCAATCGCAAAAGGATTTCATTAATTTACTGTACTAATTTACAAATGGGTGGGTGGTCTGCGATGTCGTAAATTAAGAAATCAACAAGAGAGGCCAAACCTTGTCACTCTCCTATCCAGTCCTAGACGTGTCGTATTCACAGGGGGGGGGGGATAATGGAAAGACTATCCAAAGAGAAAATACGAAAAAGGGAAAAGAGTAAGAGAGTTAAGGGAAAATCCATCCTGAACTAAAACTAGCAAGGTAAGAACTGAAAGAGGGAGGGTGCTCTGGAAATGGTTGGGGTAGAAGCGTAACAATTTGAAGTGCCTAGGGCGCTGGGGAGGTTAAAAACGGTCCTGGTCTTTGTCACTTGACCATGGTTCAAAATTACGAAGTCCATCGTGAATAACCCTCGTGTTGTTAAAAAGCGCGACGTTGATATAACACTCAATCTATAAGTAGAACATCAACTAAACGCATTAAACCATTTCGATTATGTAATACATAGCATCGCTAAATGTTTTTACATATGATTTTATGTTTTATTGTATTAAAAGACGCCAGTGAATGCTTCGTGCACAATATAATCAATTTTATTGTACACAATTTGCCCATAAAAGTCAACTGGATTCGGAAAAAAAAACGAAAGGTGAGAGATAATTATTTAAATAACAATATCTTCCTTTTTACTATGCAAGCGAGAATAAAGTAATAAAATTTTCATACTCGTGACAGATATAAAACTCTATTTTATTGCAGCAGGTGGCTTAAGCAAATCTTAAGTTGTTAATTTATTGAATATTTTTTATTACTCAGATTTGATAGCGAATTTCTTGCCTATTTGTATTCGTATTAGGCTTTCAAGGTCATTCTGTAGGTAGATATTTATTTAAAAATATACCGCGTGTTTCCCTTGTTTTGGATTTGTGGGGTTTTGAACTTCCAGTTTTGATGACTTTTACTTTTTATTTTAAATTATGTAAACTAAGTTGTGTAAGGAGAATATGCTTTTCTTTTATATTAATTTTCTTAAAATAGCACATCAACAAATGAAAGAGAAATGAATCTCTTGTAACTCTGGACATAAAAAATTGGCAATGAAGAAAACCTTTACCTCATTTTATAAGTATTTAAAAAACCTTTATAATTATTATAAAGGTTAAATAATTATTAAAACTTTTTATATTTATTTCCTCATTTCGCATAATTTTTTCTTGTTCTATACATTTTACACCTAAATCTTTTTTTCTATCTACACGGTAGATAAGTTCTCTTAAGAAATTTGGTTAAAAAATGTGTCAAAAATAAACTTTCTATTGTAAAACTGGAGATTCATTCATTCCATGTTATTCGAAAAACATTCAAAATGAAATTAAGATCTATATTTAATTTAAAAACCGCGTGGACAAAATGTTGAACACTGTAAAAGTTCTGATATGGATATACGAATGATATATGTTTATACAATTTTATTGAGCAATAAAGCTTAAAACACATAAACATGTAATTCTTTAAAATGACTTGTTATATCTTTGAATTTAAGCTCAGATCTCATTGGACTGAATTCAAATGACGTCATAATCCCATGATAACTGCAAAACGTGTTTTCAACCAATCAGTTCATAAATTCATGTGACATCATAATCCCATGATAACTACAGCACGTGTTTCAAATCAATCAGTTCATAAATTTCATGTGACGTCACTATCACATGATAAACGCAATCACGTGTCTCCAGTCAATCAATTTATTCCCTGCGCTGTTGCCAACTTTTGCTTTTTGCAGAAAATTTCTTTTAAAATGTACATATTTGTCAATAATAATACAGCACATAGGTAAACGAAATGCACTTGATTTTAAAATACACGTATAATGTAAGAATTTTTTTTTTAATTTTTGAAAAACTTTTTGAAGAATCTTAATACTTGAACATGGTAAAGTTATTGCCAAATCCGAAATTGTTTCTCAATTTTACAAATTTTACAACAAGTGCGAGTTTAATGTCGGTTTTGAATTCCATGGAAGACACGTGATTGTCATGAATTTAGTCCATTTGTTCTTGATCGCTGATGGCCAAGCGTATAATTATAAGACAATGGCTAAGAAATCGTGTTAGATCAAGTTAGTTTTTGAAAAAAAGTAAGACTTTTTCAACCGAGTAACTTCAAATTCTCTTGGGGATTCTGTTTTTAGTATACCTACATTAATTTTCCAAACTTATTCTTACAAATATTTCAAAAATTGAATTTAACTGCATTTTGTATATTTATATATAACGGTGCTCTACAATGTAATGAAAAAATAAATTAGTAATGTGAATGCGAAAGATTTATCTTCCTTTCACTTGTGCCTCCCCATTTAATACAAATTCAAATAAAATTAAAAAGGCTTTTAAGTACACAGACGTCCTCCTTTATTGTGTTAACAAAACGCAATTACACGCGCCATGGTTTTCTATCTCTTTTCCTTAATTTGAGCTTCTGTGGGGATATACAAAAATCACTTACCTTACTGATTTAATTTCAATTTCCATAGAACATTAAAAATATCTGTAGCTATTGCTATTCAAAATCAATTTGCACTTAAAATCAAAAGAAACGCAAAAATAATTTTTTCAGAAATTTTCTCAAAAAAATATTTACTGCGTTTAAAAAAATATTTATCATTATTTCGTTTTAAATCATCATTTATGCTTTAAAAATCAACCATAAAAGTTCTTTCTTGTACCTATCTTTACTTTATTAAAGAGAAAAAAATCATGGTTATTGTTAAGTTTTTAATCGTCATTGAATCGTAAGTTTAGCAGAATTTTGGTGGCAACGAACTGTTTTACTCAGAATGATTTCGTGGTGAGCAACATGGCGTTTATTACGGCACGTAATTCCTTTTATGCCATTTGTTTTTTTGTTTTCCTTCTTATTCATATTTTAATGTTACATATACATATATATAATTTCCTTTTCTTTGCTCGTATCCATTTGAGAAAGCGGTTCTATTTTATTTTAAACCTGTGCATCAGGCTCAACTTTAACATAATGTCGGATCCTGTTTTAGCCCACACTTTTGTTTATCGCTGACTTCGGGAATTAGTATTCTCTGATTGGATTGAAGTCCAGGGAACTGCTGACATAATTTGTTTTTCTTTTTTGCCAAAGGTGTGCACTATAATAGGATTTTATCTTAACATAATGCTGAAAAATTCTTAAGACAATGAATTTTATTAAAAATTATTTACTTATGAGGTTTACTGAAAACTGCAAAACAAAACAATATTTTTAAAAATAAATTTTTGTCCAACACGTTTAACCAAATAAATATTTAATTGATGGAAAAGAGGCAAAGAATTATTTTTTATTTTATTTTAGTCTGTTAAAATTAATTAGTAAAAAAAGCATTTCAAATTATAATAATTTATCAAAATACGAATAATGTTTTATGATGTCTGATGCAAACTAAATTCATGTGACGTCATAGTCACGTGATAACTGCAATCATATGCCTCATTGTTTCCAACTTTTGCTTTTTACTGAAACTTTTATTTAAAAAGTATACGTTTGTCAACAATAATAACGCACAGAAGTAAACAAAATTCTCACTCGATTTAAAAATACACACATAATATAAATTTTTTTTTTGAATTTAAAAACTTTTCGAAGAAATGTTTATTTTTAATACTTTAACATCTTTATCCAATTATAAAATTTGAAATTTCATCTAAATTTTACGAGTAGAAAAAGAAATACAATTTTTATGACTGTTTTGAATTTAATAGAGATTAACTATATCATTTAATCGTCCTAAACTGAGCCAATTAAAAAATAAAACGGTGCTACATATTATTTTAAAATAATTTTATAAAATTACTTTAAATATGTGAAAAAATCTGGAAACATCACATTATTTAAAAAAAATAATTTAAAATTTTGTCAATTTAAAACAATTAGTACCAAAATTTAATTTCAGTAAAAAATATAGAACTACAACGACAGACACGAATACTGTACAAAAAATAAAAGCAATAAAACACAGGGACATATCACATGAATTATTAATTCGAAATACCACTCAAGATACCGAGCTATTTATTAAATAAAAGCAAAAATCAATATGCGGAAACAGACACTTCCAATTTACTTGCAAAAAGAACTTTTTAAATTCGATATATATATTATCTTTCAATATCACGAATGTTTATAATTATGTACCGCAAGACAAGATTTGATTAAAATATTAATTATTTCAATTTTAATGAATGAGATTTTAAAAGTTCTATTGTTAAAATGTAGACAGTCGATTTTTGAAATAAAAGACAGAAAGGTATTTCGTCTGCTTTAGAATTCCTACCGCCAATTAGAATATTTTTGAGACGAAGTTTTATGCGTGAGGTGATTTAGAATCAGCTCTATTCGCGTTCTTATTTTTGCATTATTTATGTTTTGTAATTTGATTGCTACTTTTTTGTAATTAATCGCATTCTTTTTATTAGAATTTTTCAAAAATATTTATTGTAACTAATATTGTGATATAAGCGTGTTTTGGTATTGTATTTATCAGTTTTTGTTCTAATTAACATTAATGAGTTAGAATGTCCTTTAAATGTTTTTAACGTCTATTTAATGGTTATTGTTTTAAAACGCTTGATGAAAATGTCATTAAATTAAAAAGTTTCGGTTTGCCTACGCCCCATTATCAGTTTTCGTCGCTTGTTTGAGAAAAATTATAAAAATGCTTTAATTATTTATGCTAATAAATGTTTTTGATTCTACAAAGATAAATTATTTAATTAAAAATTGCTCGTCTTTTCGTTAAACAGATATAATTAATTGAAGTCAAAGTTGTTAAAAAAGACAAATATATCTGCTATTTTTTAAAGGAGATTTTAATAAAATGAAAAGAATTCTTGCTTTTTACAAAACGAGTATTTAGATTTAAAAATATGTCTGAAGTTTAAAGATCATGTCGCACGGAATCACGAACATGCCCAGAAGATGTTTTTAAGAGTATATAAATCTCTATGTATAACAAAGAATATAAAGTTATAAGGAATAAAACAGCAAAATAAATATGTCTTTCAGAAAGATATCTTTATGTCCTGCGGAAGGATATCTACGCATGTTGAGTCATAAAAAAGTAATAAAAATTCATATTCACACGCACACACATTGGCAAAAGATGGCTACCAGCTATTCACTAAAATGCTCATCTTAAGTTTTATTCCTTGAGACACTACATTTCAATATAAATAAAGTGATACATAGTATAGTCTGTTCTAACTAAACTTTTGGCTGTGGTAGCCGCGTCGTTACGGTCGTGAGTTTACGACGGGAGGTGTTTTTTCTAAATCGTAGCCACCGTATAGAGAGGCTGATGCACGTTAAATCTCTCGAGGCTCAAAGTTAGTGGCGTAACGTACATCCCCGCAACCCCCACACCACGGGGGGGGGCCCAAATGTTCTCCGTTACGCCACTGCTCAAAGTCATCACGTTGGGCCTGGTTTTGGAAGTTTGGAGATTGGGGCTATAAGTCAGGTTTTGTCTTCGTCACTTGACCGAGATTCAAAATTATGAACTTTTGTTGCGGTACCTCCTCTTTGAGGTGAAGATATCGCTGATTGTTAGGGTTCCCGGGGGTATCAGAAAGCAGCAGGAGTGGAGAAACTATTGAATCAAATTCCACATGACTGCAAGCATGAAATTGTAATATCATATTTACTCGAATCTGAGTCGTACTTTTTTGCCAGTGTTATTGCTACTGAAAATCGGGTGAGGCTTAGAATCGAAGGAAAAAATTAGTTGGATGGAGCAATTATATCAATTACATGCAGTAGCGCACACAGGAATATTTCAAGGGAGGGTCCAGGGTCGAAGGGTATGAAAATATGCTCAGTTATTTAGACATACATTCCAATGGTGAAATGAATAACAAAATAAACGATATCGAACTATTTGTTGACAGCTTGATGCTAAAAACGACAATGCAAAAACTCAATAAATGATTTGATTTTAAAAAAAAACTTGAAAAGATTGTATTAAATTTCATTAAGTTCTTGTGAATGTTTTTATTTCATTGATTTTTATTATACACATGCATATATACATATCTATGTAAATAAAATGTACTCTAATAAAAGTGATTTTGTTGAATATATATATTTCTTTGGCAATATCCTTTAATACGAAAAAATGCTTTAGTGCTCTCAGTTTTGTGTTAAACTATTTTCACTGTATGTATAACATCTGAAATCTACGGAACCAAGTTTTAAATAATGGTTATATATATATATATATATATCTTGTTCAAATTTTCAATTGTTAATAAAATTCTTTCTATTCATCCAATAAAGTTCAAATAATATTTTTTTAAACTTGTAGTGGATAACACTTGATGTTAGGACAGTTTTTCAAATATTAATTTATTAGATACCGGTTAATTAATTAAATTAATTACTAGTTTTCAGCCAAACTAACCAAACCGGGTGTGCAATACAGACAAATCATACTTTTTTTCAATTCCTACTATTTGTTCACTCTCTCCCTATATATACGTATATATATAAATCTTGTTCAAATTTTCAGGTTAATAAAATACTTTCAATTCATCCATTCAAAGTAGGAATTGACTTAATTTTTTTTATATATTACTTGTTTTTATTATTATAACATAATCAGACGCACTGTAACGCAAAACTATCCAAACGAGATAGACAACTTCAACTTCGTGTGAATAAACTCTTTGTCGTTTTCGTCCGCTAATTTACGGTATTTTAATGAATAGGGAAGCGTCAAGTTTCCACTCAACTCCTCCCATTCGCTTAATCTATTTGGAAACTTCTGAAAAGAAAAAAAAAACCTGAAATCAATCATTTAAACTGAAGTGAAAGGTCATTAAATATTCACCTGACTTCTTAATTTTAATATTTTTAAACACGAAGCGCATGTAGGTACAGTCCGACGATGTTTTGCTAGATTTATTACATTGCGCATAAATCATTCAGATTATGCCATTATTTTTTTTTTTTTTACTTTGGGATTTTTATGTGAATGATGTCTTATTATTATTTTGAATAATTTTCTTTCTTTGATTCTTTACTTTCTTGAGACTTGTTTTGGAGACTTGTCGGTATTTTGTGACGAGTTTTAGAAGACGTTAGAGAGACAAAATATTACCAGATTTATGTATCAAATTATGACTCAGTCATTTTGTTGCATGCTTCAGCGTCGAAAGGTCGTGAGTTCGAATCCTCATAAAAAATATATATAGTCTTACAATGCCAGAAAACTAGACAAGTATAACGGCTAATTTATATAGTTTTAAAATTCATACATTTTTTTATGATTTTTTCAAAAACGTATTTTTGTATGCTTTTTTCTGCATTACTTCAGCTTCACAAGCCCACCTCTAAAAAAACCAAATGTGTGCCAAGGTTGTAGCATGGGTGCATTTTTTCCACTTCCGTTCCGATTGTTATTATTGCGTAACACTTTATTATTATTTGTTCCCATAAGAAAGAAATAGGAAATATCGCGTGCAAAGCAAACACTTTTATATGCCTTTTCTTAAACCACGCACCGAAACAACATTGCCGATTTTGTGATAATTTTTTGGCTTTCATGGCGATAAAAGTCACGGCAGAAACTCGTTATTTAGCATAATTTTGGTTATACAAAGGCGGAAATAATAATGAAGGATCCGTTCTATGAGATTCTGATATTTATATTCAACATGAATAGATTATAAATGCTTTCAATGCCGGTTTTTTTGTAAAAATCAACGTGATATCACGGAATTAGCAAATTTACTTGCTTTTGTTAATTGTTACAATCTATCCATGGATTCGGTGACTATTACTTCATCTGTGCATGCGTAAGCTGAGTTCTTGGAAAGAAAAGTAACTTAAAACCAACATGCCGGCTGGAGGGCGTAGTTGGTTTGTCGCTGGCCTTCTGCATCTAAGGTTGCGGGTTCAACCCCGGCCCAAGTCAGTGGATTTCCATGATGCAGAAAATCGACAGCGTCCATATCAGATGATTATGCGGCATGTAAAACATCCCTTGAGTGTCCAGTTGTCTTGGATGCTTACGGCAAAATTAAATTCCTAAGTACAAATTTCGCATCGGCAGAGCTCAGGTGCCTCCCTCTGTGGAGGAAACGGGGAATCAGAACTACTTGCTGCAATTGGTATCACCTATATGGTTTCGCACTAAAAAGTGATACCAGCTCCTGAGGAATGTACTAGGTCTGCTAAGGTAGAAATACCAATCCGCAGTCCTATTAGAGAAAAAAAAATAAAACCAACATTAGAGCTTTTGGTGATGGATTTCATAATTCTATACTACTGTCGAATACGAAGGTATTTAAACATGCATCACACTCTCCAGACTCCTCCCCAGCATCAGCTCCTTTATAGTTAGTTATGAGTTAGCGATCATGCCTATTCAGTTACTGTTGCCACTGTCGGTTTGAAAAGTCAACAGATAATCGAACCGAAGGAGAGAGAAAGAAAGCATGGCGATAAAGGGAAAACCATAATACTGAATCACGTCACGTGTGTTGTTTTCCCTGCAGTGGTGCTCTCTTTGTAAGAAGGTTGGCTTTTACAGGCAAAGTTCGCTTGCCAGTGTGGACTTGAAAAATAAGATTTAGCAACCAAAAACGATGTGACCAGAGCTCCATATGGGTAACAAATTTGGCAAAAAATATGATATCGCCAAGTAATAATCGAGAAAGCTCTAGGATTAATGTCTAGAAATTTCTTTGAGACAGAGTTTTGAAGCAAAGGTCGATTGAGTTCAGAAGAGTTCAGTCGTGGGTCTTGACTGCGATAAATGAGAGACTCTATCTATCTGAGTTCCTGCTTGTGTTAATTGTAACGAGTGGGACTTACACTATTCTAAATAATCAGTTACAATATTTCTTTGCGTTTATACATCGATTCGTCTTCGGCTAGTCATTTGTTTGTCCTAGTCCATTAATAAATCTGCTATAATTCAAATAATTGGAGTCGGCGTTGGTTTTTTCCTCATACAAACTTGGAACAATATTTAATATGTTATTCAGTGTAGACGGGGATAGAGACTCAGCATGCAGGCAAAGAAGAATATCGTGCTTAATATGCTAGTAAAATAAACTAGTTTTGCGTACTAAAGTATTAATCAGTTAAGGAAGCTAATGTATACTCTAATAAAATGATGGACGACACATGATGCTACAATGTTATACTCAACATGCGTCAATGTAAATTAATACGGACTTGAAGGAGATTCGATCTCTGTACCTTTCATTTCTTAAGCACGTAAGATGATCACTTCAGTCTGGAGGCTGTTACTGGCTTATACAGATACCACCGCCACACACTCCCTTACCAGTGAGTTGGTAGACGAACGAACGATATCGTTGTTATGGCAAGCGTGTGAGTTGTTGCTGGTTGCGTCATTTGGTTCTGACGGTTTGTTGATTGCGTCATTTGAGTTTGACGGCTTGTTTGTTGCGTCATTTGAGTTTGACGGCTTGTTGGTTGTGTCATTTAGGTTAGAAGGCTTGTTGGGTGCGTCATTTGGGCCTGACTTCTTGTTGGTTGTGTCATTTAGGTTTGACGGTTGGGTTATTTGGATTTGACGGCTTGTTGATTGCGTCATTTGGGCTTTATGGCCTGTTGGTTGCGTCATTTGGGTTTGACGTCTTGTTTGTTGTATCACTTGGGTTTGACGGCTTGGTTGCATTTGCGGGAGGGTAGATGGCGTCACAATGAAGGTCGCCAATAAAGGAGATTCTATCTAGGTACCTTTCGTTCCGTAAGCACGTTACTTATCACTGAGCTAAAATAATTACTTCAGTCCGGAGGCTGTTACTGGCTTATATAAATACCACCGCCACAGACTTAATATGGTTTTGAAATAGACTTCCATATTAGACACTATGAGAAAACCATTATACTAACATCGTACTTGCCATTGTATCAAAGAGATCATCATGTTTAACAGAAAATTAAAATTGTACTTGACGATTGGGTAATGCTAATTTAGGACAAATCGAATATTAATGAAAGTTGTATTGCTGGAAAAGAACACTTTTTTACTACAAAATTTTAAATTGCACTAAAGGACACAGTTCCTAAAAAATTTTGAGACCTCTAGTTGCTCATTTTTTATCTACA
This sequence comes from Trichonephila clavata, assembly GCA_019973975.1. Classification (NCBI taxonomy): domain Eukaryota; kingdom Metazoa; phylum Arthropoda; class Arachnida; order Araneae; family Nephilidae; genus Trichonephila; species Trichonephila clavata. Next base: position 103,727 of record BMAO01025273.1, read on the forward strand.
ATTACGTCACGGGGGTGAGGGTTTCAACCTCCTTCCAAGTAAATATTGATTGCTGTGAGTTGAAATTATAAGCATATCACTTTTAATAAAATAAAACTTTTATTTTTATATTTTCTTTTTTTAAAAAAACCTAACACTCAAAATTTCGCATTCAATTAATTTGTGAATTAATAATTGAATCCCGTTATTAATTTCCGAATTAATATTACTCTAAAGCTACTGGTAACTCGAGGAATCCCGAAAAAGAAGCAAGAGCAAAGCCTGAGATAATACCTCACTTAATAAATCTCCACACCAAGTGAGGGTTTGGGGATAAGCTGAATTAATACAACTCAGCACTCATTGGTTCAGTGAGTTGCATAATCAAAATTCGAAACCAATACTCAATTTAAACATTGCCTCCCATGAAGATAGCTACTGAGTTCCCTTAAATTAAGAGAACTTTAAAACTGACAGTCCTGATGATAAAAATGATAGGTTCATAATTGCTGCTTAAATGACAGATTTCGTGACCTAAAAGTCGAATAAAATGATTTTGGCTGTGCTAATTTTTATTTTTACGTTTATTCTTTTGCGAGTTACGTAATATTTTTATAAAGCTCTTTCTTCCAACTATCGTTTGTCTGTTTCTGAATTAATAAAAAAAATAATGATGTTAGAATTATAAGGAAAAGAATAGTTAAAAGGTATTAAAACTTTACGCGACAGTTCATTAAATTTAATCCATGAGATATCCGTGGCGTATTGATATTCTTTATGCGTTTGTGTATCCTGTTACTAAAAAGCAACGCTCGAAGAATAAACTATCCGAATAGAACATATTTGAAGTCTATGTGTTCAAAACGAACCGTTTACAGTATCATCTGAGTTTAAAATTTTATTTAGGAAATGCCCCAAAAGCAAACAAAATCAATAATGTGAGGAAAAATATTTGTCCCTGATGCAAATTGTCATTCGGGTCATCATGGACTCTAAGACGTACGGATGTCCTTTAGCGGGATAGTTTACCATATACATTCCAATTGGCAAGTCAGATCTCCACAATCAAGGATGGATGGAAACGTCTGCTCATCATAGCCCAAATATGCTCTATTAGGGAAAAATCTGCCGATCGCGTCGTCCAGGAAAGTGTTGGAAACGCATGAAGGCAAGCACCATCAGATATGGTTGAGTCTTATTCTGTTGAATGAATGACAACACTATGAGGCGTAGAGTATCATATGTGCCAATGTAAGGATGCCGCATAGGGCAAACAAAGGAATCCAATTAAGGAAAGGGCACCTCATAAAATTAACTCCTGGATTTTGGGCTGTACAGCGGAGGACAGTCAGATGAGCATCCCATCACTGTCCTGAACATTTAAAAACAAGTCTTAGCTCATCATCGTTCCTAATTCGAAGTGGGAATCTTCCATGAAAACAACTCTACTACATTATTGGAAATTTCTGTGGAATGGGGCCAGAACCACTGCAAACACGCCAATGGTAAGGGGCAATCGGCGCAATGGGCTTACGATCTCGGGCTCTGACACTGATGTTGAAGATTGAATCGTGGAGTTAGCGGTATAGGATGGCTTACCATACATGTTCCAATTGGGGAGTTAGATAGACGTAATAGCTTCCGTGACCTCAGCCTGCTTTCGCTGAATCGCCAATTGATGGTCATCACAGCTATTGGAGACCCAGTTGCACATCTGATTTCTGATGAGGACGTATCAGGGGCTGTGAGCGTCTATCGGAGGTTCCCCCCGTCTTTGCCTTCTGTCATCTGTCTCGATTGACCTTTACCTTGCCAGTGTTCTGTAGATCCATGTTTTACCCATTTCTGCCAACACCGTGGAATGAATGGTACCATCCAGTGGCGCACACAAGGGGGGTGTCCTGGGGGTCCGGACACCCCCCCCCTAAAAGCCTGTAGTTTTTTTCTATTGATGATAATCCTATATATATATATATATAACGTAAAATTTAATTAAGTACTTGTAATTAACAATTTATTTTATTAATTAATGCTAATTATTAATTCAGTAATTTATTTTTTACTGTTTTTTGTTAAAAAAAATCGACAAAATCAGAAGAATCAATTGGTGTTGTCTTGAGGTATGATACGAGTTGGGGAACTTTCGATCATGGACTGCCCCCTTGAAATATTTTTGTGTGCGCTACTGGTACCATCATTTCTACCTAAATATCAAGTGATCCAGTGATTTTATCACAGTCCTTCCATATTCCAATTGCATCTCCTTTTTCTGATAGTGAAATCTTCTTGCATCGCTCACGAACCTGTCTGTGATGTATTGGTACAGGTCACATGGATCTAGACGGAAGAGCATCCGCAAGAAAGTTATCCCGTAGCGGAATGAGCTTTGTTTTACAAACTATACGATGCCCCGTACAACACTTATGAGCACAGGCTAGTCAGTCATTGCATGTTCTGTCGTAAGGTATGCGCACATACACTTTCGTCCCATTCAAACAAGGTAGGGGTTTTTCGAGTCCTTACAAAATTGAGCGAAACACAATAGTTGATTTGTAAGGATTCTTTTCTGGAAAAACTCAATTCCTTCCAGAAATTCGCTCGTAAAGGGAACACAATTCTTTCGAGAACTGAGTTATTTTTATTCCTGTAAGACGTTGTAAGAATTCCCAGTCAATCAAAAGTTGATACAGTTGAAACCTCTCTATGACTACGGGCTGTTTATTGAGTAAAGAATAGAACCTCTATAATAATGTTTTACATTGTTTTAATCCTCTGTTTTTAAAATCTGTGTTTAAAAAAGGAACGTAAGATCTAAAACTTAATTTATTTGCAAGTGGTTATATAGATTATGTAATCAGATGGTTTTGATTTTGTGCGGAAAGTCAATATGTGTGTGTGTGTGACTCCTCAAAAAGTAAAGTGGAGCAGATAAAAATTTAGGTATGCGTATTAAATATTAATTGTAATATTTTTGATATTTTAAATATTTTGGAATTTCGCCTTTTTTATAATTCTTTTAACTTTAAATTAATCGGTAAATCTTAAATACATAATTGTTTTTTGGGGGGTTTTTATCGTATTTATTTTTACAATCAAATTTTTGATTGTTACACTTTTGGTGAAATTTTTTTTTACACCGCTGCATCTTTCTCAGACTTGAAGAAAATTCTCAGAAATTAGTTCACAATTAGAAAATCGAGAAAAAACTGCTACAGAAGAAAATTTGTAAAATTCTTACCTAAAATTTATTATACTGTAAACAAAGAACTCGGAAAAACATTCGTAAGCCGTTATTATTTATCATCTAATTATTACAAAACGTTTGTTATATAATGAATTTACGGAATTGAAGGCTTGTATATGTATATATAGCTCTCGACTGCAAACGATTATTTTACAGATTATTATGTACAATGCATATGCAGACGTTTTTTAAATGTAGATTTCAGAATTTAAAAATAAAATTGGCCGAGAAATCGCACCAACTGTTTTATGTATATAGAATTTTTTCTCAAGAGGAAATATCGTATATTATTCAGTAATTTTTAACACACACACACATCTAGACTTCTGTGCTATTCCTAATTACATTTCCAAATTATTTTCAGCATTTTCACATAATTAAATTTATATTCCTTAAAAAAAAGACTAGTTTCAATTTGATTGAAGAAAGTCTTGGAACACTTAATGTATGTGCATTTAAATTTGAAAATGTAACCTCAACTAAAAGAATAAATTCTGGAAAATTTAGAAAGAATAGAAAAGAAAAATTTATACTCATTCTATATACAAAAGTAAAGTCTTATATTTTTAGGGGGGGGATCCTTAACAGTACCTTTGTGACTGCAGAATATTATTCTATTCTAAATAACAAATCCCCCACTCCATTTTTCCTTTTTCAAAGGGTGTTGGAAATTACTTCTAACTTTCTTCAACATTCGAAACGAGTCAATGAAAATGTTTCTTCTTATTCGTTGAAGTTGTGTATAAGAAAGTGATTTATTTATCGTTCACTGAAAACCTTATCGATAAGATTTAGAGGAAAGATTTATCTCTGACCCAACTGAAAATGAAACACCATGATTTAAATAAAAAAAAAGGAAAGCGAGCCGAAAAGTGACACCATGAAAAAAGTGTACCGAAAATAAAGCTGTTTATTAATATCTTATTTATTTGATTTACAGGAAAAGAGGTCTTATTGAAATTTTATTCTGTGCTTCGAATCAGAAAAAAAATTTATTCTGACGAATTTTAACTACACGCATTAAATAACCAGTTTATCATTGATTTCATATTATGAGATTGAAAGGTACTTATACGTGCTATCGGAACAATGCACATTCAAGATAACTCGCCAAGTTGGCAACCCCGATCTCGCATGTGACGTACGCTTTGAATTGGTAACCATGTGCTTCGTTTCATATTATGTCGCCCGTACTGTTGAGATAATCCGTTTATTTCGATTGAAATTTCAAGTACTTCGGTACCATAACGTCGAACAATTTCGCCAAATAAAAAAAACCTCGCCAATTCAAAATGGCGTCGCCAAATACTGTCATCGTTATTATTGTTTTCACACATGCATGGGAAACAGTTTTTCACAACTGACGTGGTTTGGGCAACGTCTTTTTATTTGAAAAACTGGTCGACGGTATAATACGAAAATATACCAAATTTCGTATTTTTTACGGGACTTTCTACTGATTAATGAAAATCAAATTGGGTACTTAGATATTAGCCTCACCGCAACAAAATTTACGCCACGCTAATCGCGCCATGATATCAAAACAACAAGGATTCTTACAAGTTTTATTTGAAGAAAAACGATTTTCGTGGCGCAGCTTTGGCTGCGGTGACGCTAATACGTGAGTACCTCAAATTGAGTTCATTAAAAATCTATTACCAAAATACATTTCTTCTATATTTGCTTAAACGTACAGGGTACTTATCTATTATCAGAACAGTACCATCGTTCAAGATAACTCGCCAAGTTGGCAACCTCGATTTTTCATGGGCCGTATACACTAAATTGGCAATCATGTGCTGCGTTTCATATAATGTCGCCAATAGGTTGCGATAATGCGTAAGTACCATACACAGAATATTCATGGTAATTATTACAAAATCGAAGTTTGTAGGTGATTGCTCAGCTTGAAGAAGAACATTTTCAAATTGAGAGTTTAAATTAAATCGAATCAAGCGTCAAACCCTGGCAGCGAAAGCCACCACTAGAGGGCACCACCATTAAAATGGCTCTCACACTTGGGGTACTTGCTGTGTCTGCAAAGGCTTGTGTACCAAAATACTGCCTATTTGAAGGGGGGGGGGGATTTTCAAGTTCTTTTTTATATTCATTCTTCTGGAATTATGTTTTTATTTTTATATATTACATTTATTTGAATTCCTGTAAATAAAACATTATAACAAATTTATTTTTTAAAAACATTCTTATATTTATTTCAAATTCATCAAATTTTTAGCCTATTGTTTCAACTACCAACAAACACTGTTTAGAAAGTCACTTTCCAATTTTGCTTATGTTTCAATTTCCTTCTACTTTCACCAGTTTAAAACTAAATTTTAAAAGTATACTATATCAATATATCAATGAGAGAAATTTATGTTTAATGTTTTATTCAGGGAAAGAATTATTTATTTATTTATTGTTATTTATTTATTATTATTTTGATAACATGGCCCCATAGAGTATAAAAATTTTCTTCGCAACACTTTTCATTGAAAAATAAAATATGATATGATTAAAAAATGTCGTAAAACGGCGTGTTAACTCATTTATCGACATATTGGTGTTTAAAATTTGTTGTTAGAACTGTTTAATTTTAGTTCGAAGAATAGAATTATTAATACACAAAACACACATTTATATAAAAATAATACATTTACTTTCTCTCTTTTCATATATAAATATATATATATATATATTATATTTATAAAGGTATATATATATATATATATATTAAAGAATGAAACACAATGACAACCAATGATGAAGTTCAAAATTTCGAATTCAATATTTTAATGGTAGTAAATTTTTACAGGAATATCCAATTTTCCACTTACATAAGCAGCTATAGAAGGTTCAAATTAGATTTAAGCAAATAGAATTGGTTTTCATCAAAAATTCGAAATATTAACATTTTAAAATATTATATTTCAGTGAATTCAATAATTCCAATGTATATACACTTCATTTTATATTTCAGTTTTAATAATTCTATTAAAATATTAAAATTCTTATTTCATTTAAAAAATTATCCGTAATATAACTTACCTCTTGTAATAACTATTTTCCAACAAATTAATTTGCTTTTTATAAAAAATATACACAAAAGTTGTTTTCTGCGCTTGAGTTAAATCGAACACCTTTTTTTTAATTTGTTTATCAAGAACGAAAGTCTAGATATCACCAAGCGGTATTTTATCTCGTAGAGATAAAGAATAATACAAAGAATAATTCTATGAAAAGAATTTAAAGGGAAAAAAAGAAAAATTTATCTTTATTTCTTGAATCAACAGATGAAAGCGAACTATTCATAACACTGTACAAAATTTATACACTTTCAAATGACTTTAAAGAAGAAAAAAATAATTCTATAACGCGACAAATATAGTTTCAAATTAAACCGTACGTAGAATACGTAGAATTTAAATTCTTTAGAGTATTATTCTCAACATTTAGTAAAAAGTAGCTCAATCCAAGCAGAAAAATTACAACTCAAATAAAAAGTATCAAGTGAGAACTCAAATATTCATTTTCAATAACAAATCGTTGGAAGACGAAAATATGTGAAATGAGGTTTCTGGAATTCTATAGAATTCATTGAATTCGCGCCGATTTTAAATTAATTGAATGGAGATACTAATGTAGAGGTTTTCTGGAAAATCTTCATAAAGAATCTTTTTCGACTTCGATATTCAAATAAAGTCGGTTTTGCATATAAAATACAGTTTTCTAGAAATGATAAATGTACTCAGCGGAAAATTGAAATTTGATTTTTTTTATGAAGAATTCACGTTAAAAATTTAAATCTTTTTAGAAAATTAGAATTAATAGAAGTAAATTCGTAAAAAACTAAAGCTCTCGTAAAACAACGATTTTTTTCAAATGCTTTCAGGTTTAATTAAAATTAAAATATTTAACTATAGGTAATTGAGAGGTGCGAAAATAAGCAAATCTATCTTCACTATTTGCATACAATGTTATTATCCTTTCGTATCTGATATTTGTAAATTAAAATTATTTACTCAATGATTATGTCGTATTTTTTATTTAAAAGAAACGCTTTGCCTTTTTAAATACCAAAATTTTTATAGTACTGTAATTTTTTCTGAATTCCAAACCCTCACAATGTTTATTGAATAAAGCAAAGAGAGTAAAATTAATAATGTGCATTACTGTAAGAAAATTTCATGTTTTTTTAAGTGTTAAGGTATCTGACTACATACGAAACCGTGATTTTCCAAAAGCGTATTAATGAATAATTTCTATACTTATTTATTTGATATTGTTACGAATTTTGTGTATTGAATTTTTAAAATAGTGTAAATAATTAATATCTGGATGTGAAAAACGTTTATATTACTCTAAGTTGTATTTATGTTTTTATATATTGTATTTATTTTATATTAAATTACTATGTTGTATTTATTTTTCGTTACAATTATAATATTCGAAAACAACGTTGTTCTTTCATTATAATGACAATTCAATGGAAACGGTGAAATCTTGATGATAGAACCAAGTTGGCATAATTTTTAGCAGCCATGTTGGCGACTTGGTGATCATCCTGACGACCATTTTTGGTGAGTTCGCTACCTTACGGATTCTTCTGGGAATTAGTCGAGATACCTACTAATATCACGATCTAAGACTCAAACGGATTTTTCTCCAGGAGGCCTATAAATACGGAGTTGCTCGCCGAAACTGAGTCAGTCTTGTTTTGCCCATTGAAAAATAGTATTGATGTGACCATTAAGAGTTGATCAGCGATTAGTTTACAAGCGAGTGCTTCTGAGTAATCTTAAACATACTTGTATTTTAGACACTGATATTTGTGTCTGAACGCCTTAGAAGGTGTGAAGGTCTTCTGAGATTTATTAAACGAATTTGAGTATTGTATCCTGTATTTCAAGGATTGTTTTTTGACAATAAAATTTAATCACTTATGGAGAACTGTCTTATTTTTTGCTACTGATTTGCATAAAATCCTTGAACCCCGATCAACGTAACAATATTTAGAAAAGCTTGTGTGAATGCGAATATACATATAAAATTGTTTTAAAAATATCAATACAGTAAAAAAAATATTTGAATGTAATTTTTGGTTAAAAAAACACAAGAAAAAATTACATCTTTTGAAAATATACTCCTTTTACGAAAAGTCCCTTTATAATAATAACATTTTGTCCATGGATAAACTAAGACTTCTCTATATGACTTGAACTATAAGTTTTGAAAAATACACTTTATGTTTCAGTTGCGATCAACTGAAATAATAATCGGTGTTTTTTTGTCAAAATTTCTCTATTCTGGTACAATAAAATATGAATAAATCCACTTCTAAATTAAATATTTCAGAAATCTTACTTCAAGCTCAGTTGAGAAATATTATATATCAAAATATTATTATTGTAAAAGCACATTTTATGAAAGGAGAATGTTTTGAAAATATGTCGTTATTTCTTCAATTTTCACCAAAAAAATTTCATTTTAATCATTTTTTTTTTTGCAGTACTATTTCTAAAACAATTTTATATGTATAAAGGGTGCACCAGTACAGCGGTTAAAAACTTTCAAGACAGACAGAGTACACCTAAACGATGAGAAATCCCACAGGAATGCATGGTTAGAAACGCTTTCCTTGAATTGTCGGGACGACACAAAACACAATAAAGACTGGATGAGAATAAGAGGACCAAACAAGTTTATTATTTTTAGTACAGCAAAAACGCTGGGAAGTCTTTAGTTGGTGTAACGTAACTAAAGCATCAGATGACGGTGCATGCGCATACGCCGTTTTTGCTGCAGTGCTCTCTGTGAAGCATCATTTCACCTGCCGTCAAAGAAGTAATAGAATAGAATGTTACACGAGCGCTGAGCTCGAGGATATGCATCTGACATACGGGGCTGCTGATTGCAGTGAACGAGCAGCACGACGGTTGTACGCCCAACATTACTCCAGAAGATATACTCCCGCCTTCTTTGCACCCTTGCACCAGATATTGTGCGACAGCGGATCCTCCATCGAGGACATACAGAAGATGAGCGAAGAGTGAGAACGCCAAACATTGACCAGTGCGTACCAAACTGGTACCAGGGCGAGCTATCACTAATCATGTCAGAATTTTCCATATTGCCATCTGGCGGATCCTGCATACTGACGACGTATATTCCTATCACCACGACATGCACCCCTGTTGTCCCTTTAATGTATTTTTTTCGTAATTTTTTTGCTATTGTAAGGATTTTCTTCTCTTATTTCTGTCTTGTATTTTCTCTGCCACTACAGAAAAGCGTTTCAGACCATGCGTTTCTATGTAATTTCCCAACGTCTAAGTTTACCCTATCTATTCTGAAAGTTTATAACCGTTGTACTGTATTCAAATTTATGTGACACTGACTTTAGAAAAAAATTATTTATTAATACGCTTTTGAAACAACCACACTTCCGAACGTAGTCTAAAGATCTTAAATATCTCACTCAATTAAAAGAGACACGCGCGGATCACAAAATATACTTATTTCATATAAAACTATGTTTTTTTTTAGAAACGAAGATCTCAAAGCTGCCTACCCTTACTCAACTCTAAAATATGTAATGCAAAATGCCTCAATAAAAGTTCTTCAATACTAGATATTCTCTTGAAGAGATTTTTCTCAAAACCTCACTAGAAATATTCTTAATGAATATAATGCACTTTGTATCGGAACTGATATTTTTTTATTCTCCTTTTTCAGGCCCCTTGCGTGTGGCCAATCAGATTGCTTCCTCTCATCTCACAGCTACCTTTCTAAGTTTTCTTCTCCTATTTCTCGACCTAGTCTTTGCGCTGCGTCCTGATTGGTTTAGTAAAGCTCTGTCACCTCGTTTCTGTACTTTCATGTATTTTCCCCAATTTTGAGTGGCATTTTCTTTAATTTTTTAAAGCTTTTAATTACATATCTTTTTTAAAACATGGGCAAGGTTATTTGTCACTTATCATATTTTCCACCTTTAAGAGAGGAGATAAAAGGTTTCAGTGCTCCCCCCCCCATGCACCTATCCAGCAGATATATTTATTCCATAATTGTACACAGTATGAAAAATTGACGCATGAAGTAAATTAATAATTTCATACAAAAAAAAATTGAAAAAGTTATACTGGTGTACTGATAACAGTAGTAACCTTCTTATTCGGCAACTGAAGTGAGAGAAGGAATTCACTGTATAGCATAAACTAAATTATATCAGGTTTTTAATAAGCGACTGGTTTGCAAGCAATAGACACCTCTTACTTCTTTACAGCTTTGTATAATTCCAATAAAAAAGGAAGACCCACCGTGTAGGGGAGCGATGCACGAATCCGTCGAGAGCTCAAACGTCCCATTGGTGTGGTGTGTTAGTTAAAAGAGGTGGGTACCAGATCACGTGTCGCCTTCGTCACTTGACCATGATTTAAAATTACGAGGTCCGTCGCCAAAAGCCCTCGAGTATATAGCTAAACAGTGTGACGTTACTATTCACTCACAAGGAAAAAAAAGGGAGCCATTGTCAATGGAGTTGGATTTAAATCTGATGTAATATGATAACTGTAAGGACAAGATCAGGTTTCGTTCTCGTCAGTTCCACAGTTAAATTACAACTATCTATCACCCAAAACCTTAGTGTTGTTATAATGTGACTATATTTTAGTGGTCGTGGTAATAGTTGCTTTCTTATGGATCGCCTTATTTTTGTAGAGTTGCGAACTCGAGTCTTGGCACTCCTAAAGATTCTACGTGTAGAGAATACGATGCCTGTTAAATCCGTCGAGGCTCAAAGTCCTCACGTTGATGGGGTGAAGAAGTATGGAGAATGAAGTGCCAATCATGTATCGTCCCTTGGAAAAGTGAAATTAGAGTAACTATGTACTGCGATGGGAATAAACAATCTATCAACCAATTCGAATATCTGCTTAATCTTTTTGATTGTTTCCATGTGGAAAGCACCAAACTAAACGCAAGATTTGATTCAGTAATGACAGTCAAGTTTTTCTATAATACGAAAGACGTAAATATGACAACATTCACTTACACTTTATTACCCTTCTGGAGAGAGAAACCATCTGAAAAAAAGATCAAAATTCATACTAGCGTGCTAAGAGCTCCGTAATACACGCCCTAGATCACGATTCTACAGCTTTATTTATTTATGCATAAAAACTACCATTTGGAACTTGCTTCATATTTTTCCAGAATTCATGTTTCTCCAACACTTCCCTGGCCTACGTGATCGCAAGATCTCTTTTCAACAGAGCATGCATGGACTTTTGTGATCAGTCTCCGATTATCGCGCCGATCAAATTTGCCAACTGGAAAGTGTTTGGGAGAAATTCTATTGCAATCCACCAATTCTACAAGCCAGTGACCGCCCAGATAACAGATTGCATAAGGGTCAGAGGTGGGTGGGTCTACACTTTATTGATTTCTTTTCAGCTCTTCCTGAATAAAACATGTCAGGGTTTCGTCTTTAATACATGTACATCACCTTTACCTATTTATGTGCTTTCGGTGCATTGCTTTTTATGTTACACTAGAGATTTCAGTACTGGTTAAATAACAACTTTGTATTGCCAGAATTAAACCTTTTTTACAAGAATTTTGATTTGACAAAATTCATGTATTAAGGTATCCGACTACCCTAAAATTGTGAATTTTGCCAAAAATTGACAGTTTATTTTATGATATTGTTTTATAGGCCATCTTAAAAATCATCATCATAAAAATATCAAGTTTATTATTTTCCGTTCACTAGAACAAAAATTACAATTGTTTTAGTAAAAGCAATGCCACTACTTTAAGCAAGGTATGCCATACTTTAAAATGCGTAAAACTCGAAATGTGTTTTTTTAAATGCTCAAACGGGGACAGAGCGATTGCTGAAGAAGCTTTGAAAATAATGAACCGAAATTCCTTATGTATATTCTATATAATAGTAGAAGAGCTGTAACCTTCAGATTTATCAATCACTGTTTTATTACAAAATTTACAGTCCCTTATGTGAATATAATCACTGTTATTTTAAGCAATTTCATACAATAACTGAGATAAAGTAGTATAGTTTTTGAAAAAATTAAAATATCTCTTATCCTGAAGGTCATTTAAAAAATGAATAACATAGCAACACATCGGAATTTAAAGTTTGTATATAAACTTTTGGTGCATAATGGTCCCCTTTTATGTTATTTGTTGTCAATTTTTACCCCTTTTTTCCTATTTTAGTAATCATAATTTCTTTTTCTCTTCTTAATTTTAGCATATTTTTTCTTAAAATGCTAAACAAATCTAAAAACAACCAAAAAATCTCCATGTCTCCATTTTTTTTAAAAAAAAAGTTGACGCAAGTATTTAGGTACCTTAAATTATCAAATTTGAATAAACTGAAGTAGAAATCATGAAAATCCAATTAAATATGCTTACTAATTGCACATATTTTACGATTTTAATAAATAAAATAATGTGTGACTTCGAATAAACTATATCAAAGTAATCTTACAACTGCATACAGTTGAACAGTTGTCTTAAAAAATATTTAATATTTAAGAAACAGATACTCACACACCTTAAATAAATTTTAAGAACTGGAAATATTTTAAATTTTATTCTTGCTTATATATATTTGAATCCTGTAAAATGTATTAATAAGACTTTTTCAGTGACGAACACGAATATTAAAACTTCCCGAAAATTCTTTTATTTTATTTTTTTGTGAACGTAGTTCTTTAAAATGTAAAGAAAGAAACTCTATTCAAAGTAGAATTATTTGTTTTTATATCATTTAAATGAAAGAGCAATCAGTTACCTAAGTAGAAAAGTTTTTAAAGTATATTTTTTTCCTTTTACATAGAATAATTTTAATAATGATTCAGTAGTGAAACGAGCATTTTTTTTTTTTTATTTAGAAGAAACATGAATAATAATTTTATTCTGATTTAATACAAAAAGAATGAAAATCAATTTTTATTTTGCAAAACTAAACGAAATTGAATCCATGGTTCATTCCTTTAGATTTATTATTTTTTTTTAAAATCCTTTTTTGTCTGATGCCATTTGAAACATTCAACTTTTCCTTTTCTTCGTTGCCATTCAAACAACAAAATTTCGATCATCATATTTCTAACAAATTAAATTTTAAAAGAATATTCCTTTAAGAAAAGAATTCCTGTAAATGAATAAAAAAAACCTTTCTATTAACACTTTTTCATGAAAATTTTTTTATTATTAAAAACATTTCAATATAAATATTTGTTTGACTCTGAAATTTCAGATTATATGTATTACCATTTCACAAACGCTACGAACAAAATAAATCCAAACATCAACATTGTTAAACCTTTAGCATTTTTGTGGCTTTCTGGCAACAAACTGGCATAGCAGGTTTCTTCGAAATCAACTCAGCATCCCTTTTCGCAACTCAAGTGATGGAAAACACGGCCCTGACCCATACTTTCTCATTTCCGTTTACTATATCGATCGATGCAATATGAATATGTGAAAAATAATTCTTTTGGAAAAATTCGAATTTTTCCTTATATAGCAAAGAAATCAATAAAGTTTTTTGCTATTTTTAAACATTCCTCCTTTTTATACTATGTTTATAACAAAATATTTAGAAAAATTATTATTACTAGTTATATGTCACAAACTAATAATTTAATCAATAATTATTAGAATGTAGCGTTTGCGGAAGCTTGAATAACTGCGTCATTCCGCAAATGACCCTAGTATTTTGTAGAAGTGGACGATGAATTTTTGTTAAGGTGACAAGTGAAATTAAAATGTGACATTCCCTATTTGGTTATTTAAAAGTAAAAACAATGATACATTTTTTTTGAAAAAATGTAATGAACAAAATGGAAGAAAGATTATTTCAGGTCCTGAAACAATTGAAATTTTTTTTCATAATTGATTATTACAAGAATAAAACAATATATTTTCGAAAAAAGGATTTTTTTTTCAAATACAACAATAAAAAATGACAATTAATAAGAATTTTTTTACTGTGCATGGCTTTTAATGCATAATATAATAATTACTAATGTTAATTTTAAATTTGCCTTTGGTATTTTAAAAGATTCCTTTAAATGCCGTTAAAATTCAATTAAAATAACCAAAATGTCGGATTTGATACAGATAACAATGAGGAATTTGAGACAATTACATATAAATTTTTTAAATAAGCATCATTAAAGTTCAAATAAGAATATAACAAATGATGCTCAACTGATAAATATTCGAAAAATCACTTCAATATACACCGTTTAAAACATTTCACCAGAATTAATCATGCGTAACAAACAATCTAAAATAGACCACATCCCCAAGCATAAAATGCATAAACAAATTAATTTCTGTAGCTAATCCAATCTTGACCTAAATTTACTGAAATGCAATATTCTACGATCCCTCGTTTCAGACATTACCATGACAACCACAACGGAAGATCGCAGTATGTCTCGAAAATCGAGACACCAGCCAGACGGATGTTTTGGAAAGGAAGACGGCGCGAATATTAATTCCTGCGCTTTCGGACGGCTTTCGGATCAATTTGAACTTCGCAAAAGTGTTCTTTTTCCAGCCCCCATCTCTTTTTCTATCTCCTCTGATTACCAGTTCGGGTCGAATCCTCCTTGAGGTAGGAAGAAAAAAAAAAAAGAACAAAGATTTGGAGTCGCGCGCTGTGAAAAGATTGGAAGTGTTTTTGATATTTAGTATTTAAATGAGAAGAAAAGCGCTTTTGCTTCTTTGCAGAGAAGTGTTTACACAGATTTGAAAATCGTATTAAGTTGCCAGTTTCGCGCGCGAGAGCTAAAAAGGAATTGTGTAATATATTCTGTTTTGAATTCAGAATAACTGATGGTACTTACGTAGAAGGAAAAAGCGTTTTTTTTTTTTTAACTGCGTTGATACAGAATTGTAGACTGTTGCCAACTTTTATTAAAATTAAAAAGTAGTTTTCTTTTATATTTCTGTTTTTAAATAAAAATAATTTAGATTTATATAAATTGCCTCTTTAAACGAATGTTTACTTACGCCTGCACTAAAAAAATGTCAAAAATTTATTTAAAATGTCGAAAATAACATTGGGAAATATTAAAAAAGAAAGAATTAATATTTCGAAGAATATATACTTCTTTTCTACTGCAAATAAAAACTCCTGAGATTAAAAATTCATTAGATTTCTTTTCCTAATTGAAATTTGATTAATTTTTAAACCGAAAGAATGTCTCCGTTTGCGTGAATGGAGAGGTATTTGCAAATAGTTCAAGATCGTTTGTTATTATGTTTCAGATCTAAAAAAGAACATTTTATTTGTTCATTTTCGAATTTAAAGACGATTATTTAAAGAAGATGAGAACTGCTTAAAATTTCAAAGAATATTTCGATATAACTACCATTTTTTTTCTTTCTTTAGCTAAAAGATACTTTGTGGAGGGAGGGAATTTAGAATTTTAATAAAATTTGAATGAGAAAAAGAATTTTACTCTGGCATTTAAATAATTCTTTCTGCTGACAGAAATCGAATGCTACTATCAAATTCGAAAATTAATAAGAATTTTTTTTAAAGTCATATATATTTTTTCATATATTTGGAATCTTTTTAGAGTTCTTTTTTTAATTTAGACATAAAGGAAAGCTAAATGTCTTTAAACTAAACTAAACTCAGTTTAGATAACTAAAATTCCTCTTTACTGTTAAGAATATTTTTCTTCTGTTATAGAAACAAAATATGTTTTAAGAGAAAGACCTAATTTTTGGAAGAATTTATAAATAAAAATTTTGTGACACAAAAGTCAAAAATTATTGCAATTTTCGAAGATTTAAAAAAAAATAATTCAATTTATGTTTTTGATTGAGAATTACCTGATTTTTAGACGACAGGATAAAAAAATGTTGATTTTTGTTGAATGCTTAAATAAATTTAAAAAATCATATATTTTTAAAAAATTAAAAGAATTAAGAAAAAAAAAATTTTTAGAGCACTTTGCGGCTACAACTTCAAACCAAGAGAATGACATTTTTGAAATAGCATGTTACGAGAATATAAAATATTATAAATAAATTTTAATTATCTATTACGAGTAAGTGAATATATTTTTAAGCGAAATGTTAACATCTCCAATTTTCGGAACATTTATAGGTTTACATTGCGAGAGCCTTTATAAGTTCTGTACAAATAATGCTTCATAAGGGAAAATTATTTTCTACTTTTTCAGTTATGAACCCCTCCACACACTGTCTGGAACTTTTTAAAAATTGTTCTTTGTAATTTAAAACAGAATTTTAATTAAAAGTCTAATCCTAAACAAATTTCGAATTAGATGCATGAAAATTGAAATAAATCAATAATAATAATAATAAATGGATTTTTTCCTTGCAGAAAAAATAATAATAGCAATAAATAAATAAAATAAAACAAACCCTCCAAAATTAGTTCTGTTTGTTTTAGATAATTTATTAAAATAATCAAAATGTCAAGCATGATTTTTAAAAAAATATTTAAAAATACTAAGAGGGGAGGGCCTTACGGCAGACCAACACCCATTGTGCAAATTATACAACTCTTCCTACTCATTGATCAAATTTTAAAAATGTAATTTTTTTTCGTGTTTAGTAGCTCTAATTTTCACAACAATCTCTTTAAAAATTTCTGTCTTTCGTTTGTTGCTTCTTATTGTTCTTCTCATTTGTTCTTTTTTCGCAATATTCGTTTTTGGTTCTCCTTTTTAAGGTAAAGTCAACTTTTTACGACTTATTTTTACTAACGAAACCTTATGCACAAACCATTTTATTACAGCATCACGAAAAACCTTTTTTAAAAAGAGAGAGTGAGATAATTTATTATAACAAGGCTTTAAAACCAAATTTGAGGGAGCGCCTATTAACGTCACAATGTAAAACTGCACGAGAGCTATTGGAGATAAATCTCATAAAAACGTTCCACGATCAAGTGACAAGGATGACACCGGAGCTGGCACTCCCTCTCCGAACTTCCATACCACGCCAACGGGAGGACTTTGAGCCCCAAAAGATTTAGTATGCAACAGCCCTCTACTCGACGGGTCTTCAGAGGTACCAGAGCTCGAACTATATGGGGTGGAAGTTTGGAGGGTAGGGTGTAGTTGAGATATCGTCGTCTTCCTGACTTGACCGTCGTTCAAAATTACCGGATCCATCACCAGCAGTCCTTGGGGTGGTTTGAAGAGTTATGTTATTAAAACGATCGCTCAAATGGGTGTGTACATTTAAAACAAACAAAAAAGATGCCGTATCACTTTAAAAAATATATAATTTGTTGCTAATGTGATAAATAATTGGTAATATTGTTACGAATTTTGTGTAATTAATGATTCGTTTCATTTTAAAATAGTGTAAATAATTTGTTCCATGTTTAAAATAAATCAATATTACTTTCTGTTGTATTTGTTTCAGGATGAAAATTGCAATATTCTCAAGCAACAGCGTCCCTTACATTATAATAGTTATTCATTGGAAACTTGGCGATACATCCAAGTTGGCATCATTTTTAGTGACCATTTTGGCACTTCTTCCACCATATTTGGCGACTTAGTGAACATATGGATGCTTCTGGAAATTATTGGAGAAACTTATGGCATCACGATGTATGGCGTAAGCGATTTTTCGAGAAAGAGCTAGACGATATCCACGCAGATTACAAATAGCAGTTGCTCGCTGAATCAAAGTCAGTTTTACTTCAGTTGTTGAAGTGTTAACTTGTCTACGGACGAAAGATTGCTTGGGAATTAACTTTAACGCTACGTACTTTTAGACACTGACAGTTGTCTTTGAGCAGCGTAGAATGTAGGAAAATCTACTGAGATTTATTAAGTGATTTTCAGTGATGTATATCCTGTATTTCAAGGATTGTTCATATACAATACATTTTTATCGCTCCTGTAGAGCCGTTTTGTTCTTTCAGACTGATAGCACAAAATCCTCAAGCCTTGATTTACGTAAAAAAAAAATTTTTTTTAATGAATATCCACCATTTCTCCTCCCTTCTTTAAATTTGGTTTTCTTTACCTTCTTGAAAAAAATTGGAATTGTTTTTTAATAAACCAAGAGAAAAATTTTATCAAAGAAATAACTATCGTATATCTCGTAAAATAAATAATAAAATAAGTATAAAAATTATGTGAATATTTTAATTAAAAAAAATTAATATCCTGCAAAATTACTTGCTACTTTTCAAATTAGATATCTCTACGGATCATAACAGACTGTAAATAATGAACAATTAACAAACTTTGTATTAAATTAATTGAATTTATTGAATTATTATGTAAATTCATCGCGGAAATGGTCGTCCCTATCTTTATAAATTTACTATTTCAGCGTGTATACTAGTAAAGAGTTTCTTCATTGATGGTTTTCGGAGGAAAACGCATTCATAAAATTTCATTGATAATTTAATTTACTATATTTATATTCAAATTATTCTCTGGGAGAGAGAAAGTCTTCCCCATTTTATTTCAATACGTATTCAATCCGTTTTCAGTTTGGGAGCTATGGACGAATTAATAACATGGTAATGGGCATATATTGTTAATATGGGATTTTGATATTGAATACTATTTGAGCTGTCTTTAATTTCATTTTAATTTAATGTCGAAACATTCTTGAAAAAAACTTCTGCAAAATGGACAGATGTTATTGATTGGACTCTAAAAAATCTGACGCTGGAAGGGCTAATTGATCGTTTATAAATGTCGCAATCTGAAGCTACACGAAAGTTATTTATGATGGATCTAGTTATTTTGAACCACGGCAAGTGACGAGCACAACACCTAAGCTGTCTCCTCTCTCTCTTAACCTCCACTCCTCGACAGTGTGGGCCCCGGTGACCTAATGCTCATGGTCAGGGAGGAATTCGTGGCCGGTGTATAAGTTCGAGTCCTAGTGCCACTGAAGACCCAACGTGTGGAGTAGCTAATTCACATTAAATATGTTGAGTCTCAAAGTCCTCCTGTTGACATGGTGTGGAAGTTTGGAGAGTGAGTGAATATTAACATCGCACTATTCAGCTACTCGAGAGCTGCTGGCAATAGACCTCAAAATTTTGCACCATGGTCAAGTGGCGAAGACGACACCTGAACTGGCACCTCCTCTACTAACTTCCACACTACACCCTTGGCATATTTAACGGTACTAGGCTCGAACTCATGACACGTTGGCTACGAGCCCGTTACCCTGACCACTAGGCTACGGCGAGGAGGAAAGAGGAGGGTGCTAGTTCAGATGTGTTCTCGTCACTTGAAAATGATTCAAAATTTACAGTCCATGGCCAATAGCTCTCGTATTGCTTTAGAGTGCAACGGTTATAAGCCCTCACTCACTCAGTCCACGCTAACGTGTGTACTTAAAGCTTTGATTTCGCGTATAACGCGTGTTGTCTTCAGTGCTACCAGGACTCGATAGAAATAGCACCAGCCACGACTTACCAAGCATGACCACTCGGAAGTTATTTTAAGAATTGTCACAAAAAAAAATTATATTTAATGATACATTAACATAGCTTTCTTAAAAATAGGAGGAACTCTACGAATGTAGTGTGCAAAATAGTTCTTTGAAAAGTTCACTAATATCATCTTTCTCCCTCTCGCTCTCCTTCAAAAGAAGAAAAGAGGGCACGGTAGCCCAGTTGTCAAGGTAAAGCGCTTGCGGCAGGCATGTCATGCATTTCAGCTTAGTACCTCTGAAGACCCACCGTGCAAAGGGGGCCGATGTGCGTTATATAAGTCGAGGCTCAAATATCCTCCCGTTGGTGTGGTGTGTAAGTTAGGAGAGGGGATGCCAATTCAAGTGTCGTCCTTGTCACTTGACCATGGTTCAAAATTACCATTTGACCATGTTTCTTCGCCAAAAGTCCTGGTGTAGCTAAATAGTGCGACGTTAATAATCCCTCACGAGCTCCTTCAGTGATATTAGGATTTGGCAGAAATAACACTGGTCAAAAGTTAGCGACCATGACCACCACTGGCCAAAAATGAGCGACATTGACCACCACTGGCCAAGAGTTAGAGACCATGACCACTCGGAAACTATTTTGATGATGGTGAAAATGATATCACAAATAATACTTTAAATATTTGACAATTTTCTTAAGATATCCAAATACTCTAAAATTGTGAATTTTGCCAAAATTTGTCAATATTATTTTATTATTTTATTTCATAGGACATCTTTTTAGCTTTATAAAAACACCAAGTGTATTATTTTCCGTTCACCAGGACAAAAGCTACAAGTGTTTTGGTAAAAGCAGATGTCATTACTTTAAGCAAGATGTCATTCTTTAAAACGCGTTTTACTCGAAATGTGTTTTTCCGAAAATACTCAAACGGGCCCAACGATTGCTAAAAATGTTTTAAACATAATTAGCTGAAATTTTTTGTGTATGTTCTGTATAATAGTAGAAGAGTTTTAACCTTCAGATTTATGAATCACTGCTTTATTACAAAATTTACAGCCACTTATGTGGATATAATCACTGTTTTTTTAAGCAATTTCATATAATAACTGACATAAAGCACTCTAGTTTTTGTAAAAATTAAAATATCTCTTATCCTAAAGATCATTTGAAAAATGAATAACATAGCAACACATCAGAATTGAAAAATTGAAAATCTGTTCATAAACTTTCGGTACAGAGTGGGCCGCGTTTATGTTATTTTTTGTCAATTTTTACCGATTTTTTTTCATTTTAGTAATAATAATTTCTTTTCTATTCTTAGTTTTAGCATATTTTTCTTAAAATCTAAAACCAGCAAAAAAATCTCCATACCTACATTTTTTTTAAAAAAAAGTTGCTGCAAGTAGTCGGATACCTTAAATGTGGAAGAACTCTGCGAATATGCTGTGCAAAATATTTCACCATTAAAGAACTCACTAATAAAATCAGAAGTAAAAAATATCAAAACACCAAAGAATGGATGTAATAAAGTAAAAGGAAAATGTAGCCTGGATCAAAGGGTTCTATTTTTCCAGACCAGAAAGACTTTTTTTTCATCCCAGTCGTAATTTTTTTATGAGTTTTTCGAGGGAGGAAAAAGGAAAGATGTGCCACCAATTGTACTTTGTGCGATCACCATCTTTTTTTTTACTGTAGACTTGTTCTGGTTAAAGTAAAGAGAAGAAAATATCTTGTTATTTTTTTATTAACTATTTTTATTCTTTTTTTCTTTATTTTGTTAACCTTAGGTTAAAAGAATTTCTCTTTACTTGAATAAATATTTGTTGAAAAAAGAATTAAAAGAGTGTGAAACACTGATTTGAAATTTAAATGATTTGTATACAGGCCCTTACACTCAACTTGAATTTCAGTAACAGTTTGGAGTCCAAATTTTTCCAGTTTTTGGAAATTGTAAAAAATGCTTTTATTTAACCCCTTTTATATATATATATATATTATACTTTATTCTCAATAATTTTTACATTTCAAATAATTTTAGATTCATTTTCTGGAGTAGTTCACCGTATGTTTATTTTTTACAATTTATTTGATTTTAATTTCCGTCGCTCACTCTGAAGCAACACAAGGGCTTATGGCAACGGATCTCGCAGTTGTGAGCCACTGTCTAGTAACTTACTTATTGGATTTCTGTCATAAACGAAAGTCATATGGTGCTCACTTACGTCTCCCCACTCGTCGACAGTCCACTAGCGACTGACAACTTCTGCAAATAAGGAAACTGCACTTCTTCAACGATTTACTTGTGAAAAGTTATCAGATCGTTTTTGAAGATATCTCGCATATATGATGGGGATGTGATACAATTTGTTATTGTAAAATCATTGCCATATAAACGTCCACATGGAGCTGCCTGTAGCTTGGTTGGTAGAATAAGCTACTATATAATAACCCATTGGTCGTGAGTTCGAGTCCCTCTTTTAAGGAATCTTAGTAGAAATTTACACTCATTAAATATTCTAAAATTTGCAAATTGATGTGTCTGGAGGAGGGTGGGTGAGTAAATATTAACGTCGCGCTGTTCAGCTACACGAGGGCTTTTGGCGACAGACCTCGTCATTTTGAACCATGGTCAAGTGGTGAGGACGACACATGAGCTGGCACCATCTTCTCCTAACTACCACACCACACCAATGGGAGAGCGTTTGAGCTCTCGACAGATATAAAGTCATCGCTCCCCTACACGGCGTGTCCTTATTGGTACTAGGCTCGAACTCATGACATGCCTGCCATGATCCGATACCTTGACCACTAGGTTACCGCGGCCCCGTGTCTGGAAAAGGAAGGAGTGTTTATTAATACACTTGAGCTGGCACCCTGTCTCTACAACACCAACGGGAGGACCTTGAATACCTAAAATTTGAAAGGCATGTTTCTTTTGTTGAGTGGAAAACCACTGAGAGAGAGGATTTCGGACAGGGCTGCTATAGACAAAATTTCACGTTTTTGAACTGTTAGACCTAGACTTAAAATTTGGCAAGCATTTTTCTTTGGTTGACTAAAGATCTACTAAAGACGGGTCTTGCGGAAATTGAGTCCCGAGGACGAGATAATGGGGCGTAAAAGATAAATATACTTCCGTTTTAGAAATTCAAGTCCTGTCCTTTTTAGATCAAGAGGTCGAGGCTATAAGAATGCTTTGAATGTAATCGAAACCTTAATGCTAGGGATTTGGATATTTCTCAATAACTTAAAAACAATAAACAGTCATACAACGTCATGAAATACCCTTTCAAAGTGAGAGGTTAACGGTTAGCATGTAACACATCACTCAATAAGTCCCGGGCCTAACTAATAAAACAACAACTTTTAGGCAAAATTGAACTTTATTTATCAAGATATTCCCCTTCAAGAATGATACCTTCAGCCCAGCGCTCTTCAAATTTTTAAATATCTTTTCCATAGAACGATATGTCTTTGCTCTAAAAAAAAGCTTCAACTTCGTCAATCACTTCTTCATTTGAGCCTGACCTCTTTCCCTGTAGCATTCTTTTAAAGTCTGCAAAAAGCCAGTAGTTCCTGGGGGCAAGATCTGGACAGTACGGTGGGTGGGAGAGTAATTCGAAGTGCATTGTTTTGCTTTAACAGTGTTTTTCTCCATCACAAAGCAATGTTAACACACGAAATTCTTTTTCATCCATAGTTTCTAAGCAAGCAAAAGTTGCTTCACTAAAACCACTGTAACTTTTCAACTAAACAAGATATTATCACGAAATTTTGACACGTGCCGTTTGAAAGTTAGTACTACTAGGTTGGACTAAAGAAAATTAGAAGGTAGTGCATCTATATGTTAGGCCCGGGACTTATTGAGTGATGTGTTACGTATACCCCTTTAACCTTTTCGAGACGATGTACTGATCAACGGAAAATATCTTAAAGACGAGCGTGTCACATATGCACCCCCCCCCCCCCGTCTTGATCTACGGGACTGATCATCCCTCGGAAGGTTGCATTGAACGAGTAGTGGGATAAGGGTGTATAGAAGAACACATCCGTCCCGAGAGGGTTAAGTACGCGTGCCATAGGTTACCGATCGAGTTCTAAAAACTTCTCGAATTTCACTCTCGCCAAGTTTATCGCCAAATTAGATTCATTATCAATACATTGGACATTTTAATTTTCACGTCTAATTAGTGTATAAATTTCAGTCAAATAAATCTGATATTTTAAATAATATTTTAACGCCTAAGTTCTACATTCTCCTGGAAAAAAGAAAGAAAACCTTTTTAAAAAAATAGAAGTGCTATACGTTTTTCAAAAGAGTTAGCTGCAGTGTTTAACACTCGACCTTTTGAATCAAAAGTTTAATTCAATTATGCTAATGATAATTGGTAAAAGTGCCAAACATTTGGCACAGTAATGTGTGTTTACGCCAAATGTTCATTTCACTATCACGGGATACGTAAATTGAAAAAAAAGACGGTGGAGTAAAAAAATAAAAAGACATCATTAGGAGAGTGAAAAAGCAATTTAAAGGCATTGATTTAAAATTGTCGTTAAAGTTATGACAGGTAACTATTTTCTTTATCGATTTTTCTTACCTTTTTTTTCTCCTTAATCCTATTTTCCTTCTCCCTTTATCAAATTAGAGTTGTTGAATTCATCTAGAAATCTCACATCAATTCTCCTAAAGTGTGATTTATGATAGAGGCTGTGTAGTTAAAATAAAGTGTGGGATGTGCACGCCAAATTTGGCGATGTTCTAATTCGATAATGATTTTATTTTTGCTGGCTGGGAGGCGTAGTTGGTTAGGTGCGAACCTTGAACGTCCGAAATTGCTGGTTCGACCCCGGCCCAAGTCGGTGGATTTTCATGATGCAAAAAGTTGCCAGTGTTCATAGTATGATTATGTGCATGTAAAATATCCCTAGAGTGTTTATTCGGCTTGGGTGCTCCCGGCAAAGTTCTATTCTTGTACAGGTTCGCATCGTCAGGTGCCTCCCTCTGGTGAGGAAACTGACGTCAAAATTACTTGTGGTAAATGGTATCGCCTATATGGTGCCACGTTAAAAAGTGATATCAGCTCATGGGGAATGTACTAGGTCTGCAAAGGTTAAAAATGCCGATGCGCAGCCCCATTAGTTGTATGATAAGTCTAAAGAGGGTTCCGTGACCTATTTTAAAAGTTCCCAAAATTTCGCCAATCTATATATATACGTTTTAACTATGTTGTCTTGTAATCGAAGTCATTATTCGGAACTATTTCAGATGTAGAAAGTTGGGATATTCAAAAAAAATTACGAAACCATAAAAGTAATACATATTGATACATAAAACAAAACTTTCATGGAATATATTAAAAGAACTTTTCATTGGCGACTTTTCATCTGATAACGAGACAGCGGCAAAACGAGTCACGAGTATGGGTTTCACGAAAGGTTTTATCTTGGACGTCGCCAAAATAGTTTTCGTGAATTCACTTCGAAATCGCTTAATTATTTACTAATTCGAGCAGCGTTGATATGGCAACGCAAGCGTCCAGATGATAAGCGGTCTAGAGAGAGCTGCTGAAACTGTCGCGTTTGTTCAACCTTAAAACATGATGTTCTCTAAAAATTTCATGAGCTTCTTACATTTAAGAATAAACCAAATGGAGGTAAATTCAGAAATCTTCAAATGTAGATGTACAAGGATATTAAGCATCGAATACAGCCATAATTTAAGAAGGTTCACCCATGTGACGGCTTATTTTTTAAGCATTTTTAGAGAATTTCTTTTGACGACTAGTAAAAAGATAGAGTTTAAAGTTTTATTGTCATATGTATTTTAAAAGTATATATATTAACGTTTAGCCAAAAATATCCAATAGAACGTGAGTTATAGCGCTCTGAACACACCCGCCTCGAAAAAATGGACGCTCACTTCCTCCACTATTCTGGCTGATTGACTTAATCTGAAACAAAAGAAAATTAACGGCGTTTTAATCTATACACTTAACTGTACAGAATGGACTATGCTCAATTGAAAATATCAAAAATTGGATTTTTGATAGACCTGTGAAGAAAATGTTTCGAAAATCACGGGGATTTTTTGTTATTTGTTTGCTATAAAAATAGAAATATTTTGAATTTTGGAATGATTGTTCTCCATTTGGTGGGTATATATGTGCTGAGTCTACCCTATAAATTTGAAATCATTCGGTCAAACCGTTCTGAGATATGACGGAGGAAAATTTGAAAAAGAGAGTTTTGAGAAAAATGCATTTAAAGTTTCAAGTTTGATTAAAACAATGAAAATCTTAACTTACCCTCAATCGGCGATGCCTGTTGGCGAAGACTAAAACAAGTTCTACGAAATGTTCAATAACTATCGATATTTCCCCCTTTTAAACCTCTACAAACTTGTATATACTTGTATGAACGTATATTTGCATGGAAGGGTCAATGGTATCAAGCCGAATGTAGTACACAACAGGCACTCCAACTCAACACTTTGAGCAGCTGCTCTTCTAACACTTGCTTCTTTATAACGACTTCGAATTTTAAAAAATCACTTTATTTCCGTATTCTGGACATAAAAGAATTTATTTTAAAAAAAATTAAAAAAAATTTTAACTTATTGCATGGGTGAATCCTCTGAATAAATTTGTGACAAACCATATCATTATGAGCTTTCCATCTTTGAGATTCGAGTTATTCTCAGATCTAAAAATCTGTTGTTCAGATCACTACTTAAAGGAATGGATTGTTTATTATTGATACTCTCAGAAACAACATGAGGGATCTTGAATTTTTGAGCCAAAGTCAAGTGACGGAGACGACACCCCAGCTGGTACCACATTTTTAAAATTTTTATGCCACTCGCCCCAACAGATGTTTTCTTAGTATCCAGAACTTAGAAAACCCTGCAGGGTCGAAGATTTGACAAAAAAAATATATAATTCAAAAGGTTTTCGACACAATTTTCTGAGTTGTACGAAAGGCCAAGGAAGTGAAAAATGTACAACTCTACTTGATGATTATGTAGGGTTGTCTTAAGAATAACAAATAAAAATTAAGATTGTATCTCCATTACATTTAGTATACATTACAATTTTGAGATACACCTTCGCCGCTCCCGTAACATCAAGACCAAAGAACGATTCTTTCTAAAATCGTGCTCACAAGCTTTTGAGTTCTATTTTTGAATTTTTCGGATACAGAGTGTTTATCATCGTTAAAGCAACTCGAGGGCTATCGGAGGTGGACCTCGTGCTTACGAGTGCTGATACGCAAACGATTTTCGCAGCATTTGCACCGATTCAACAAGGAACCGACCTATTTTCTACGACGATTTGTCAACAAGGAGGTTACTTGGGTCTACCGTTATACGCCATAAATGAAGCAGTAGTTGAAACAACGAGTAGAAAAGTCGGTGGTCCAGCACCAAAGAAAGCGATCACATCTGTTGAAAAGCGCTTGGTCAGTGTATTTTGGGATGCGAAAGGGATCTTGTTAATTTATTACTTTGAAAAAGACAGACCAATTACAGGACAATATTAGGTAGGATTCAAAAGTTCCCGGACTGAGTCTGTAACGTGAAAAATTTTGAAGTAGAGTGACTATGATAACATTTCTGTGTCACTGCATTCTTCCCTTTTTCTAAAAAAAATTTGTTTTCAATCACGTGGTCTGCAGCTCACCACGGCGGCGTATCTTGTAGGTGCATGTATTTAGTCTTCGGGTGATTAAAAGAAATTGAGTTTGTTGAGCAGAGAATGAGAATCAAATTTTGTGTTCGTTCGGGAAAAAGTGCAAAAGAGACTTAAGAGTTATCGGAACCCTCTATACTGATAATGTTAAAAAAGCCTTTTTCAATGTACCTTTTCTAAACACCTGTTGGAAATATAATCCCCAAATTTTTTTTGCAAGTTAAACATACATTTAATATTATACTGAAATGAGCTTTTTTTGAAATTTCCATTAGTTTTTTTTAAAAATTTTTATGTGATGTATAGTGAGAAAACAGTGTTTTTCGACAGAAAAAAAATTATAAAAAATATATATATACAAAATTTTGCTAAAAGCTCATTCAGTATATACTAGAATATATAAAGAATGTGTCATGTAAATTTTGTTGACATCAGATATATACTTTCTGAGAAAAGATACATCGAACATTCAAAAATGGCATTTTGAAAAAAAAAACACATTTTTATAATAAAAAAAAGTTACCTTATCAAAACATTCCAGCTCCATATTCCAAACTTTCAGCATTTTTTAAATTTTCATCTTCTTGTTTCATTCTTTGAAGTTTTTTTACTTTTCTAATCTCCTTAGTTTTCTGTAAATTGGCATATCTTGCCCTTGTAATCCTCTCTTTGTCGAGAGGTTCTAAGCAGCATGTCGCATAATATCCTGGCTCTATGTTAAGTTTTTCTAAAATATCCAGCTTTGTTGCATTCCCTTTATTAAAGGATGCAATAGCATCATATGTACCAAAGAAAAGTGTTTCTATATGTAACGAGACCAAATAACGACACGACCAAATAACATTATTAATGCTTTCATTCGGATTCTGTGTGTTTCCATGCAAGCACTTTTTCAATAATTCCGGATCCGAAAGGTCTCTAAAAATAGGTCTAATGGCTTCAACAATAGCAAATGGAAGTTTATGTTTGTGGAGATAAAATTTATATCCCAGTTGAGCCTTCTTATGCTGACACCATGTGTCAGGACCTGATGAACAAAATCTATGATGTGGATTTTTATCCGTAGATATTTTGTGAACAAATATTGTCTGTGTATATATATATATATAGCTTGTCTCATATCCTTTAAACTTGATAAATTTCTTCGAATAGCAAGACCATAATATGTTTGCAATTGATCAATAGTTGCTTCTGTTAATCTATTTTTGCCACATAATGCTTTTCCATCTGATAATTTTTGCCCCTTCATTTTTGCTTTGAAACGTCAGAGGCGAGATTCCATCCGTTTCATAACATCCCCTAAAGAAATTTTAAAAAATGAAGTCAAACTAAAAGCTGGCCCAAAGGAAGTGCCATGTTTTTTTTTTTTTTTTTTTTTTTCTGTTCATTTCGGTGACTCGCGTTTAGAGGATTCTTTAAAAACAAAATTTTAGCACTTCTAATTAAGCTAGAGATAAAAATTAAGTAATTTTGGAAAGGTAATGAGCTGAAAAATTTAAAAATGCAATAACCTGAAATTTACTTTTTAAAAGAAATTTACCTTTCCAACTCCCCTTAACGAAATTTTGAAGCATGTGCAAGGCTGTAATACATTATCACGAACGCAAGCTTTTGGGTGGTATCGACGTTTCAAGAATGCAGAGAAAGTGTCGAAGACGACGAACGCTCTGGACGTCCTCAGACTTCCAGCACCGCAGAATACATTGAAAAGTTTTCCGCGGTGGCTCGTAAGAACATGCTTCAAACAACGACGGGGTGAAAATGAAACAACTTTTTTGTCACATTCTTCTTACTGCCCTGATTTTGCTCCCTGAAACTTCAAAATATTTATTGAGCTGGCCGATCACATGTAAGGTCATCAATTTTAATCTGCAGATAAAGGCAAAAGTGCATGGTAGCCTGAAGTAAAAGACATCGCTAAAAATGGATTCCAGACATGTTTCAATGAACTTTACAAGCTATGGCAAAAGTGTGATGATTTAGCTTAAGGGTCTTATTTCGAAAGAGGATGTGTTTCAGCGACTTAAATGGTAATACAGACTCAGTCCGGGAGCTTTTGAATCCTACTACTTATTACTGAAACGTTTTTGACCAGTTGAACGTATTAAAATCCGCGAGAAGAGGTTTGGCTTGAAGAAGAAGAAAACCATCTTTCACCAGAACAATGCGCTTATTCACGATGGTGTGTTGGCAATGGGAGAACTGTGGGATTTTGGGATGATTTGCTCAGCCGAGGATTTGGGTATGATTTGCTGAGTCGAGGACGACACTTGATCTGGCACCACTCCTTTCTTAACTACCACATGAAAGGAATGGCATTGAGCCTAAGCGAATAAAACGCGCTTCGACCTTCTCTACACGGTAGGGTCAGCGACGCCAGGACTCCAATTCAGGACATGCTCCTTACGATTTCACACTATAACCACTAGGCTGTGACAGCCGGTTTATGCCTTATAAGGACACTTTTAAAAACGTTTTTTCATATTTCATTTACAAGTAAATCATCTTGATATAAATTTGTTGTAACAGAATTAATGCACAAGTAATATGAAAAGTTTAAATTTTGCTAGAAGAACCGGAATCTCTAAGCATAAGTACATAAAGTACAAGGACTGTACTTCCACCTTCAATCTAATTCATCTTTACACTGAAATCGCGAATGTTTTATAATTATGTTATATATTTATCAAATTATTACGCTCTTGCAGGGGGGGGGGGAATTGAAGGAAGTTTTCTGAATCGATACAGCCGTCTGGGGATATGAAGAAGATAAGCTCTTAACAGATATGTCGATAAAGATTTTCACCATGAGATTTTTTTATCTTTCTAAAAAAAAGTTTTTCGTGAATCTATAACAACTTTTCTTAAAACTACATAATGCATATAAATTACAATGGCACAATTTGATCAATGAGTATAAACAATTGTATAATTTGTACAATGAAGGTTGGTTCGCCGTCAGATCACCCCTCAGTTATTATAAAAGAAGTTAAAAATTTTTAAACATTTTCGCACTTTATAATAAATTATAGTTTAATGGTACGATTTCCGCAAAAATTTTTAATTTAAGGATTTTCAAAAAAAAAATTTTGGCTCTTATGTGTGTATACTATGTAAAACAGATTTTGTGCTTAAACTTTGATAAAAAGCTAGCTAGCCATTTAGTTTTTTAAGGAAAAATTTTTGGAGTGATTTTAAAATGCTACTCCTCCTCTACAAAAGTTGACTTACATGCATGAAATTTGATTTACAAGTACGTCAAACTATGTATAACAAAAGTTGGTATGGGTTTTGCGATAACACGATTGGTATTCGTGCAACACTTCTTTTTATGAAAGCTCATTGAAAATTCCTTAAAAAATGTATAAATTCTGAGTTCAATTATTTCTAAAAACATAAGTATCGCTTTGATTCAAAAATGCATACCAACTTTTGTTACATGTACTATTAGCAATCGGTAAAAAAAAATTCAAATAATTTGGCTCTATAGAAAAAAAGCCTTAGAATTTTCAACGAAGACAAACTAGTTATTTTATCTTTCTGAGATAAGTAAGTTTAAAGTTTTGATTTGCCATAGGGTTGTGAATAAAAACGAACGTAAAAGTCATCATAATTCTGCGTTTTTTAAGTTTAGAGTTTTCAAATTTTGTGAGGTTATAGAAAAATATATAAAAAATAATGTAAACGAAAAAAATTATTTTTGATTTTTTGACCGATTTTTGTCAATTGAATCGTATTGTGTCCCCTTAAAAAAAGTAAGAAACATACACGCTTTTATAGTGAATCGAACTAAAAAGTAAAAAATAATTCTGAATATAAGAATAAAATGATTAACGAGAAAATCAATGTCATTGTAGTAAAAGCATAGGGTGCTTTGTTCTACATTTTTACCCGAACTCTGCATTTCGGAATAGAACTAGTAACAAGTCATAACAATTTGTATCGAGCAACCCACACTTTTACCACAATAACATTAATTTGCTGGTTAATTATTTTATTCATATATTAAGAATTATTTTTTACTCTTTACATCAACTCACTATTAAAGCATGTTTTTTCGGGGGTTTTTTGAACTATAATTTATTTCTTATTTTTTAGTTCGATCTACAATAAAAGCTTTTTTTTTAGTTTTTTTAAACCATCATTTATTTATTGATGAATTAATCTTAAATGTGTCAGTTTTTTTTAGAATCTGTAATACCCATTGGCATCGTATCGGTGCGTCGATACGGCCTGGTGTGCAAAATGTAGGATCAGCAAACTAAAGGAAATCTGGAAGAGCTGTTTGAAATATTTCATGCGGAAGAAAGTGCAAAGTAAATGATATCTTTCACTAAAAAGAACTCAATATGTCTAATGCATGAACAATAGTCATAAAAGTACACGCTTTGAATTGAAGTGTTTATGAGAAATTACTTTTTTGGTGACCTTGTGACGGATCTATTAAACCTCTTGGATATTCTTCGAGCCACCTAAATTCCCCAATCTTCTCCTAAAGAGGGAAACGTGATATGCAAATTAAGTTTATTATATATAGTTCTTGTTCGCGAGTTAAGGAAGTTAGTGAATTAGAAGTGAGGAGAATAGATAACAGGAAGTTAGAAGTTTAGTTAACTAGAGGGGACAAGAAAGATACAAGGTGAAGATTACCTTGTAAAAGATTATAGTCAGGAAGAGAAAGTTAATTTCAATTGATTAGAAGACTGCCTAAAGTCAGGTACTGTCAACTTCTTATTACGTTGATATTTAAAGTGTTAAAGTCGCTAAGCGGACATTAAGTACGTATCTTCTGTGCAAAGTAATACTAGGGAAGAGCCTTTAATATAAAGAAGTTATTTAATGTATTCTCCCCAAACGCGACTCTCGTCTCTTCCCTCTGTTGCTAGACTGAGTTATCCTATTTATAGTGTGAAATTAATTTGTGTTTGAGTCAATTATAGCGATAAATAAAATAATTGGAATTTATCATGTCGAATGATCCTTTTCTTCCTTCCACACCTTTAGCTGGGTCACAGGGTAGAAGGAAATTAGGATCGTTTCAACCTCTGATTCAATTATCAGCTGTTTTGGTAAGACAAAGCAATGAATGATATTTCATTCCAAAGATCCGACAAGAGAATTTAGAAAAACTGTCTTTATGTCTGGGTTTCAAGCAGTTGGAACATAAGTTATTTTTTCCACATGCTCGAGTGATTTTTTTTCTTTCCATTTTCAGAAAAATTGGGCTATTGTTTATATTATGGTAAGAAATTGCTGACGCATCCTTCCCTTTTTCACATAAAGAACACTTTTTTTTTGTTACATCTATATTAACCACGAGCGCGTTTTCGCTTTAGAGTTGTAACTTAATTTTTAGTCGTCAAATCTGCTAATGGGAAATCGTTAATCTTGATGATCCTGATCAGGCAATGGAACAAAATTATTAAATTATTGTATGGTCATCGGTCCCGGACAAGTGAGCAAAATTTCGAATCAATCTGACCTTTTAAAGTGGGTAAAAATCGAGTTCGAAGATTCCATTACATACAGGTGAAGCTAATAAAAGCGTGTTAAAAACCATGGAATCATATAACAATTCCTCCCGTTGTTGTGTGTGGTAGTTCGGAGAGGGGAGTGCCAGCTCAGGTGTCGTCCTCGTTACCTGACAATGGTTCAAAATTACGAAGTCCATCCCCTACCCCCTGTTATTTGTCTACACTGCAACGCTAATGCGTTCTTTGAACTCAAAAAAGATTGACGTAGGGAGGGTACGAAAACAAGGTCCTTAACGTATCCTCATAAGAAGAAACAATAAGGTGTTAAGTTAGGGGATCTTGCAGGCCAGAGCAACAAATCTTGCTCTCACCAATACGCCGGATCCAACGATGCGAAAGTTCATCGTTCAAAGAACTGGGATGCACCAATGAGAGGGTAGGGTGGACGAATAAACAAAACAAACCTAGCAAGTTTGTGGTTCGTTATCATGTGTGTATGTGCAATACTTTCAGAAATATAACCTTTCAAAACGAATGAATCATTTATGGTATTCTTGTATAAAAGATGTGAAGAGAGATAATTTAAAATCATATCAAATATAATTTACTTTTTTGGTATTTCCACATTATAAAATCCAGTTTGAGCCAGCTTAACAGTGGAAAATTCGTTCTATTTTCTTCAGTTTTTAATAAGACGACGCTCTCTTCTAACGTTTCATTTAACGCATTTTTTAACAGAAGGGTATACTGAGAAAACTCTCCGATTCTTGGAACGAACCAATCTTTCGTTTTCCGTAACCGTAATTAAAAATAATTATCTCAAAACACAAACCGTAAACCGTGACTTGAAATAATAATTTGTTTTTATCAAAATTTGCTTAAAAGGTTTATTAATTACGCTAATTGATGTAGTTTATTTTCAATTGATTTAGGGGAAAAGACGTACTTCATAAAAACGAGTGTCTATTGATACTAATTAATTAAAGAAGTAAATTTTTTCATGTGTTGTTCGACATAAGTATGTTTTAAGAAGCAACCAATAAATGCAGATGCACTTTAATGTAAGCGTTTTTCACATGATGAACTAAATTAGTTAATTTTGTTGATCAGAAAGAGATTTAGAACAGTATCAAGGGGCCGCAGTAGCCTAGTGGTTATGGTCACGAACTCGTAGCCTGCGTGTAGCGGGTTCGAGTCCTGGTGACAGTAAAAGCACGCCGTGTAGAGAGACTGATGACGTTAAATCTGTCGAGCTCAAAGTCCTCCCGTTGGTGTGGTAGTACCCGTTTGTATGGTAGGTTCAGAATTATGAAATCTGACGCCAGTGGTCATCGTATTGCTTCAGAGGGCGACGCTAATATCATTCTCACCAGTGGCGTAACGGAGAACAAGTCAGTGGCGTAACGGAAACCTGTAAATTCAGGTTTGGTGCCCCAAATCGTATCTTACAAATGATTTCAAAACCGTATGTACTTGGTGTCAGTTATGCTTTGGGCCCCCTAGAACCCTGCCCACCCCCACGATGCAGGGGTTGCGGGGGTGTACGTTACGCCACTGACTCTCACTCACTAGAGCAGTATGAAATGACGAAAGAAATAAAAATGATAAATAGAAACGGAATATATGCTCAGAACTTTTTTCACGTAAATATATATATATATAACCTCTATATTGGTAATGTGTGTCACTTGAAATGCGCTTTATTTAATTGATTATCTTAACTTTTGAACCTTGGGGGTACATAGGTGGTACTACAATTTTTTCTCTCTCGTTTATTTCGGTCGTTGTACAACAGTTATACCAAACGATTCAGAAAACGTTTATCCCTCCACTTTTTTAGTAGCCGATTGTCTCTAAATCATTAAGTACACCATTTGTAACGTAGCCGAAGCAATTGGAAAAAAAATTTGCGGTACAGCATATTTATCACATTTTAAAGGGTTAAATGTGTAAATATTTTCAATATATTACACTAACCACTCTGCTTTTGACCCCGAGATTAACGAATGTTTAAAACAATTGTTTTTATGGAGAAACGTGGCAACACTTCGATTGGCTATAAACACGCGAGTGTATTTGCAAGATAATCAAGAGACCACGGTTGCAAAGTGGTCAAGGCATCGGATCATGGCTGGCATGTCATGAGTTCGATCCCAGTACCACTCAAGACCCGCCGTATAGGGTGCGATGCGGGTTAAATCTGTCGATAGCTCAAACGTCCTCCCGTTGGTGTGGTGTGGTAGTTAGGAGAGGGGAGGGCTAGCTCAGGTGTCGTCCACGTCACTTGACCATGGTTCAAAATTATGCGGTTCGTCGCCAAAAGCCCTCGTGTAGCTGAACAGTGCGACGTTAATATTCACTCACTCACTAATCAATCGGAGCAAATATTTTCTTACCAACTGTTGAATAGTGGAAACGGTGAAGTAGAACTTCATTCCAAGACATAATACGTGAAATAGCCAGACAATTTCGGTACTGTTCTTCAGACAAAAAGGATATGATTGAGAGTGTCTTTCCAGATATACTGTATAATTCTCTAGATAATTATTGCCTCTGTAATCCTGTTAGTTAATCAGAAAAAAGTCTGATATTGGGATGGAATAAATTTCGAGATATAGAGTTGTTGCCAGGTGATCCAATGCCTTTTAAATTAATCGACACTATTGTTGATGTAAACAAAACCTTAAATTCCCAATCGAGTTTTTGAATTCTCTAGATGTATTGGAATGTCACCACACAATCTTCGGTTGAAGATTGTTTCCCTGGTTATTCTGGTGCGTAACTTAAATCCACCTAAATTATGCAACGGTGCACGTTTGATCATCAAAAGAATTACCGGGAACTTCTTGAAGCATACATTTTGACAGTAAAGTTTAAACGAGAATTCTGTTCTGTTGCCACGCATTCCACTGATACCGTCAGAATCTCCAATACCCTTCAAAAGGCATAAAATCCCGATTAGTTTGGCCTTCCCGATGACCATAAATAAATCTGAAACCCAAACAATATTCATTTGATGCTTGGACTTAGAAAATCTATGCTTCTCGAATGGGCAACTAAATATTACATGCTCACGTGTGTGAAAACCGTTGAATCTATTTAAGTTAGCAAAAGACGGGTACTACTAAAAAATATTGTGCTCCGATTAGCGAATAGTTATCTAAAATTATTTATTGTTAGACTTTAAAATGATAAAAATAATTTTAAAAATTGCAAAAAATCAACGTTATTCACCACATTTATAAAATTAAATCTTCATATGTTGTTACTTAACGACTTCGTCAGTAATGCATGCATTATACAATACTCAAATAGGAGATGAATAAAATGCTAAATTAAAATCATTATGTTGTTTTATACTTTATATCAGCCCTCCAAAATTGCAAACGACGATTAATTTGAATGCATTGAATAGCTTAGAATATAATATTGAATTAACGTATTAAAATAAAGCCACACAAAGCGTGGCCGGGTCAGCTAGTATTACACTAAAATATACATTGGTGTTCAAGATAAAGGAAAATTTCCCTTTTGGATGTTATCTCTTGAAGCACTGAACAGATTTTAAAGAAATTACGTTTATATACATGTATTTTATAAGTTGGGTGTGTGCGCGCACGCGCGCGCGTGCTTGCACACATGCGCGTGTGACAGAGTGTGTGAAAGACAGGACCTTTGTGTGTAAGAAAGAGGGAGATACAAAAAGAGCACGACAATTAGACAATTATGGTGCATGCAATAGCGTAACGTACTCCCCCGCATCGAGGAGAGATGGAATAGGCTTTTTGGAGCCGAAAGCCTGACTGACGTCAAGTATGGTTTAGGGTCCAAAAGCTAACCTTGCAGTGGGGTCTAATATTCTCCGTTACGCCAGGGGCTACATGGCAGGAAACTCTAACTGAGAGGTTACAAGACAGGTTTAAAAGAAGAGAATATAGTCCTCTCTTGTGTGTGTGTGGGGGGGGGGTGCATACAGCTTTTCCGATATTAATTCTTGCTGGAAATGCGACAAATATTCCTCCGGCAACGCCGTTTACAGACACTGGATGGTTCTGGGAGGGGTATAGAATTTTACAATTGTCCTTACAAGAGCATCCCGTTTCTTAGGGTTAAGTTCGGGAGATCTGGTTGGACAATTCTTCTAAAAAATATCCTTACAGAAACTCGTCAACCAGAGATGGTCTATATGCAAACGAGCATGCATAAAAATAAAATTAAGGTCTGCCCCCTCCCTGAAAAAGTGAACACAGGGCTCCAAAATTTTATCCATATACATCACAATTCACAGAAACTCTGTCAAAGACGCCAGTTGTGTCCCTGCACCCGTCCATAAAAGGGCCTTCACACCCACGAAATCTTCACTACACCAAGCTCTTTTTTAGATGTTGGAGACATGGAGAGACTATATTCTGTTCCTGATGACGATACGTCAAAAACTAGTTATGTTCCAATAACCCTTACTCAATTGTCGATGTGTTTTGCACCATACGAAAAGGTCTCTTTTGTGCGCTTGGCCGCGGTAGTTAAGTGGTTTAGGCATCGGATCATGGCTAGCAAGTCAGGAGTTCGATCCCAGTACCACTGAAGACCCGACGTGTAGGGGAGCGATGCACTTTAAATCTGTCGAGAGCTCAAACGTCCTCCCGTTGGTGTGGTGTGGTAATTAGGAGAGGGGGTGCCAGCTCAGGTGTCGTCCGCGTCACTTGACCATGGTTCAAAATTACGCGGACCGTCCCCAAAAGCCCTCGTGTAGCTGAACAGTGGGACGTTAATATTCACTCACTCTTCTGTGCGCAGAAACGAGTGGAACATAAAACAGCAAGTTATCTTCAAAATAAATTTCTATCGTGCAATTTTTAATGGTCCCCTCCCCCCAAATCTAACTCCGGGACTCCGACCTTACGATAAGAGTATTCGACTTGGTGACAGTTCTATCTGCGATCCTTTCACTAATAGTCCTTTTGGGGAATTCCTGTGTGTGTGTGTGTGGTCTAAGAGTTATTTTATTATAAAACTCCTCCTCGTGAAGAAGAACACGTGATTATGTAAATTAAGACTACTGTATACATTTAGAAAGATATAAGATAGTCTGCAGCGGAGCAGAGATTAGTCAAATTGAATATGAATCGCGGATATTTAATATTTGATAATTGAATTACTTAAGGTGACGAATTTTCTCTGGAGATTGAACCTAGATTAAATAGCTAAGAAGTCAGAGCTATTGCCTTGAGTAAGTGCATTTAGTATTAAAGTCTTCTCATGCCTCGCGAACCTCGTTAATTGTCTTCATGTTGATTAATTGGGTGCATCTCTTAGACTGGATCGATTGATATTGAGTTGAGATTAATATTGTGAATAAATTAGATTGCTTTGAAATATGGTTAGATAGAGTCTTCTTTCCAATTCTACCACACCTTTAGGAGCGAAGATGAGACCCTTACACCTTTATTACAAAACACTAGGAAATTATCACAAACACAATAAGTCAACTTAATTATTTACTTTTAACTGACTCTACTCAAGGTATGCGGCCAAGATCAATCACTTATTTAAATAACCAAAAATTCACTTATCTGTAAGCTGGGAGACACTCCAAACGATAGCTCTGACAAAACGATGAAAACTCCAATCTGTTGAACAGACAACTTGATTCCGAAGTTGAGCAAGATTTGCCAGAGAACACTCCAAGATGTTCAACTCTCAAAGTAAATAAATGTCTGTGGCTAGACAAGGAATCCCTAACTCAGTGCTTACTACTCGCACACAACCCTCTTCTCTGTCCTTCATTCTCTGAAATATACAAAACAACTTTGCATATTACGTTTCCACTGTAAAGAGGTTGTAGCTGTTTCTAATGCCACCTGTCTGACGGTGTCATATCGAGGCCCACGAAACTCAACGTGGCAAGGGGCTAAGTGTACACCTGTCGTTAGCTCCATGCAGGTGACAGTACGATCGGTTCATACACGATAGGTGGTGATACCACCTATCTACGCCTCCACAATTTAGGCACGGAACTGGAAGGGAGGGAAATACTTCCAGCCTCCTGCACCCGTGTTTGCTGCTACCACCCACAAGACTTTCGGACCCACTGATTTACTCCGTGTGTACTCGGAGGGTATTTGGTGGCATCGGGCATCGAACCCAGGTCTTCCGGTCTGGAGTACGATGCTCTAATCACTAGGCTACCCACGAAAGAGGTACCATAACTTTCAGCAAAACCTTAGTAATCTTCTTCCGATTATGTTTACAGAGG
The DNA here is from genome assembly GCA_019973975.1 of Trichonephila clavata. NCBI lineage: Eukaryota > Metazoa > Arthropoda > Arachnida > Araneae > Nephilidae > Trichonephila > Trichonephila clavata. The sequence continues at coordinate 142,815 of BMAO01025273.1, forward strand.
AAACCTCGCGAGATAACCCACTTCTAGAAACAGTAACTCTTGCGATTTGGACTCCCATGGTGGCCGCGGTGGCCGAGTGGTCTAGGCATCGGATCATGGCTAGCGTGTCATGAGTTCGATCCTAGTACCACTGAAGACCCACCGTGTAGGGTAGCGATGCACGTTAAATCTGTCGAGAGCTCAAACGTCCTCCCGTTGGTGTGGTGTGGTAGTTAGGAGAGGGGGTGCCAGCTCAGGTGTCATCCGCGTCACTTGACCATGGTTCAAAATTACGCGGACCGTCGCCAAAAGCCCTCGTGTTGCTGATCAGTGCGACGTTATTATTCTCTCTCTCTCTCTTGGACTCCCATATCTCTATAGAGTTCACAAGGTAGTTGAGAACCTATTACACTCCCAAAACTGCTGTAATGCCAAATATTGATAATTACTGTGAACAAAGCTCTTGGATGGCTTCGGACCTTGCGCTCAGAGTTACAATAAAATCACAAACATTTGACACTTGATAATGTCCTTTATCTTACAATTCCCAACAATTCACCAAATCATTCTGTGATCCAAACGTTTTTGCTTACCGTAAAATCCGGCGTATAACGCGCACTTTGAACTCAGAAAATAAGAACGAAATTTAAGGGTACGCTCTATACGCCTGGTATAAATAATGAGAGTTTTAAAAATAAAATAAAAAACGAGCACAGAAAAAAATTAGATTTCCACGGACGCCGAAATACTGTTACTTTATAAGAAATGTCATTCCTTTTATGAACTCAAAGGGTATTAGTTCTAGAAGTATACTTTTTTTCCTAAAGCTTGGAATAATATCTCGAATGAATGACTTCAAGGCATAAGAGCATTGCGCTCATACACACATTTCATGTTTCTTCGTAAAAAAGGGCGATGCGCGTTATACGGCGAAAATACCTAAAAACTAAGAATTGCAGCTCGAAAGTATAAGTGCGCGTTATACGCTGGATTTTACGATACTTATATCAGTTGTTTGCTTTAAATTTCACCGAGGCTGTGGTAGCCTAGTAGCCAAGGTTACGGCCTTGTGGCAGTCAGGTTATGAGTTCGAGCCTAGTGCCCCTGAAGACCCACCGTGTAGGGGAGCGATGCACGTTAAATCTGTCGAGAGCTCAAACGTCCTTCCGTTGGTGGGGTGGGGTAGTTAGGAGAGAGGTGCTAGCTCAGATGTCATCCTCGTCACTTGACCATGGCTCAAAATTACGAGATACGTCGCCAAAAGCCCTCGTGTAGCTGAACAGAGCGACGTTAATATTCACTCACTCACTTGAATTTCACCGAATGTTACGTAAATGAATGAGCGAGTGTTTCTTTAAGTTTGACTACAGAGCAACACAGTGGCGACGGAACAATAACTTCAACCCCGGTCAAGTTACGAGGACGATACCTGAGGTGAAACCCCACTCTCCTAGCTTTCACACCACACCAACATGAGTACTTAAATATTCGAAAGAATTAACGTGCATCCTCCTCTCTCACATACATTGCCGGCTGCGAGTTCGTGGGCTACCACGGCTGCCTCTGAACATTTCAAAAAAAAAAAAAAAATACTGCAAAAGTCACCTAATTGGGCTTCAAGTAACGCGGGAATTGATACGCATGTTTAATAGCATTTTTCCCTTGATATACAGCTCACATGTGCGTGATTCCATACGTAATAAAAAACATATATATTAGAAGTACTGCGTTTAGAAGTATTAGTTTTATATTTCGCTAACTTATTTTCAAAAAATTTCAGTACAGTAGAATGTCGTTTATCCGAATCAATTGGGACTGGACACCGTTCGGATACGCGATTGTTCGGATAACCGAAAACAGAATGCGATCCATGCAGTATATGATACTGGACACTGTACAATTATTGAAAATCATCCCATGCGGAAAACGTGTTTAGAAAAAAAAGCAAAATAGTGGCAAAATGCCGCAATTTTATCTTGATTGGGGAAGATAATCACTATCTTTCGCTGTACCATTGTATACCTTCGTTTTTTCACTATAAGGTCTGATTCTCTTCAGCAGCAGTAGTTGAGTAGGAATCACTCTGATGGTTGTTCGTACCACTCCATAGCTGTCTCTAACGCAGAAACGAGTCAGCATTTGATAGACCCTTGCTACTTCCGTTGTTGTTGTCCTCGTCTTCATCCGTTTCGTCGTCGACAGGGTCGGATTCTTCTTGCACGGAAGTCACTATCTCGGCATTATTATCATTTGAAATCCACAGTCTTCTGCATCGCATGCCATCCAGGTTTCTTCATCAACAAAACTCAACAAAAGAGCACGTATACACCCCCTCACTTGGAAACAAACCGACCTAATATTCCGCGCAGATGTTTTCCAAATCACACAGCTGAAACTCCCAAATATCCTTCACGTTGGGTTTTCCCGTCACTTTTGGCCTCCCAGGAAGCAAATGTTGAGCCTTGAACTGTTCGAAAACGTATCTGGACTTTGGTTCGGATATTTGACTCTCCGGATAATAAACGTTCGGATAAACGACGTTCTACTGTAAACTCGCCTAAAAAGCGCGGATATTGATACGTACGCTTACTAGGCATTTTTCTCTTAATATACAACCCACAAGTGCGTGTTTGAATACACAATCGAAAAAAAACATATTACAAATATTGTGCTTAGAAGCATTAGTTTTATTTTTCGCTAGGTAATTTAAAAAAAGTTTGACTATGTACACATAGTTTCTAAATTTCTATCTCACCAAAGTGATATCCCGTAGAGACCTATACAAAATTATTAACGTCAAAAATTGTGGAGAAAAAACACTTACCTACAAAATGTTTTGTTAAATGTAAATACTATTATGAGATAAAAATTATTGCGCGCGTGTTGAAGATAATAATTCCACTGAAATTGTTTCCGAAAACAGAATAATTTGTCCCATAAATTAAACTATTTTAACAGACAAATAATGACAATGAATTTCTAAACGCTCCAAATTGCAACTATTATTATTACTTTATATATTTTGGCAATCATTAAAACGTTTTTAGATTCGAGATGACTCCTTTCAGATCTTAGCAACATTTAAAAATAAAAATGTATGTTTAAATTAATGTACATATAGATTTTAAATCTAGATTGGAATGTAGAAACCGGAATTAAGGATTTAATTTATTGTACTGTAATGAATGAATAAAATTATTCTCTAAGAGATTATTGCTTTTAAAAATGTACTTTTAAAGCATTCCTTAGAGACCTTATATCGTATTTAATGCCACACTCTTTTTATGCTCTCTTATTAATACTTTCCATATAAAGTTATTTTTAATATCTCCAATTCGTCTTTGCTTTGACATTAAAAATAAATGTTTTAGAATGCAATGTCTTTTTTTCAGAAATATATACAATGTGAATTTATTTGAGCGGGAGAAAAATAACATTTGTATTTTCGTGAAACAAGTTATTTTAAATAATACTTACATATTGTCATTTTAATCCCTCAGCTGAAATTTATCCTCATGTTATACGTGTTTTTAATTTTGTTTTGGAAATAAATAAAATAAGAACTAATTCCACATAAGTACTTTTTAAAACGTGAGGTCACGTATATATCAAATTGAAAAAGTATTTCAAAAAATATTTTCGGTTTAAAAAAAATCTTAATAACTTTATTAAATGAACTTTTCAATTATTTAAAATTAGAATTTTTCTTTTTCTCTTGTGTGTGTATTGGATATTACTTCTCTAAAAAATAGTTTAATAGTTAACCCATTAAATTAAATACTTTCATTTTTTTTACAATCGTATTTTATATAATGCCATTACTGCTAAATAAATTTATAAGCAATTAAAAAAGTGAAAATTTTTATTTTATTCCTTAAAAAAGAATTGTGCTAAAATCTCAGAGCTTAAAGAACATTAATCATACAGTTAGTTGCAGTAACTTAATTTTAAAACATTAGTAATTATCAACCTAATTTTAAAAATAAATTTTTTGACTGCTTAAAATTTTATAAATGTTTTTAAATAATTATTTCTATTTATTTTTAATATTTCGTTTTATTATTGTTTCCTCTGCTTATATTCTTAAACATTTAATTGTAACATTTTGAGAATAATATCAATCCTGATATAAATTTTACCAAACGATATTTTGTATTGAGATTGTGGCAGCATGTTAAAATGGTTTTTAGGATCATTATGTTTTGAATATTGAATTCAAAATCTGTTGACGCTTAAAAATTTTAAAAAATGAGGTTTTGAAACAAAGGTTTGCCAATTAAAAATGTTACTTAGTATTGCTATTCCAAGTTAAAAAAAAAGAGGTCTTATAATAAAGAATAATTTTAAAAAAGGGCAATAATACATCATATCTATTTCTAAGTAATTTAAATCTATCACGAAATCAAGGAACTAAACATATATACTCTGAATAATTAAAAACCATTTTTTATTAATAAAAATGAAATATAAATGAATTTCATTCGATTTTTTGAATGAATGAATGAGTGGACATTAACGTCGCACTGTTCAACTACACAAGAGCTTTTCGCGATGGACCTCGTCATTTTTAACCGTGGTCAAGTGACGAGGACAACACCTGAGCTGGCACAAGTCTCTTAACTACCACACCACACCATCGGGAGAACGTTTGAGCTCTCCAAAGATTTAACGTGCATCACTTCCCTACATGGCGGATATTCAGTCGTACTGGTCTCGAACTCATTTGATTTTTTGAAGTAAGAACTATTTGGAGGCATTTTGCTGAAAAGTGAATCTAAATTAAGCGTGAGGTTCGGCTGCGTTATGCTCAATCGGTTTTATTCGGCTCCATTTGGCAATCGTGTTTGGGTCGGTGACGCTCGCTTGGTTTTAAATTGAAAACGTTTTAGGCACGTGATTTTTTTTTCAAGTAAAAATTTCATTCACACTTTTCCGTAAAGTTTTATTATCTTTATTTAAATATTATTGCCATGCAGCCTACTTCTACTCAACGCCAGTGAGTGAATAAGAGGAGAGGAGAGAAAACCAAATGATTGGGGGGGGGGTATTATTCTTATGTAGGAGATCGAAGATATGAAGAAGCGAGACATGTGTGGGATCTATTTTTTGATTCATTAGAAAGAGCATTCAAGCACAAAACAAAAATGTCTGCGAGAGAGAAAATAAAAGCATTAATTGTGAAAAAGTATGAACTCTTTCATTTTGCTTGCTTAGAGAATTTTAAGAAAAATAAACGGCTCTCAGGGCATAAGTTTTCCTTGCACATATACGGCGTTATATAAATTATATAAACGGTACTATATATATATATATATACGAAAAATCGCAACTGTATTGTCGACATTATTTGAAAAGAAGCACATGGTTTGTGCCGGATCTATACGCGACCTTCCACTAACAGTCCTTTGGGGTATTCTTTTGGACCAGCAAAATTTTAACCAATCTTCTCCAAAATGAAGGAAACGTGATATGCAAATTAAGTTTATTACATATATTCCTTCTTCGCGGGTTTAAGAGTTAGTGAATTATGAGGGGATTGGAAGTGAAGAGAATAGTGAATAGCTAGTGAATTGGCAGTGAAAATAATAGGTAAACAGAAAGTTAGAAAGGTAGAAGTTAAGCTAGCTAGAGGTGACAAGATAGTTACAAGGTGAAGATTACCAGAATTGGCTTAAGTCCTTGTAAAAGATTATAACCAAAAAGTCTTAGTCTAGTTGGATTGAGTAGTAGACTGCATATATATAAGTTCAGGTACTGTCATCTTATATTAGTAGTAGACTGCATATATATATATATATATAAGTTCAGGTACTGTCATCTTATACTAAGTCGATGTTTAGAGTGTTAACGTAGTAGTGAGAACATTAAATACGTAAGCTCTGTGTAAAGTAACATTAAGGAATAGTTGTAGTATTGAACATATTCTCCCCAAACGCGAACCTCGTCTCTTCTCTCTATTGCATGAATGAATCATCCTATTTAAAGTGTTATTTATGCTTGGGTTGATTAGTGATAAATAAAATAATTGGAATTTTTCATGTCGAGTGAGTCTTTAATTCCTTCCACACTTTTAGCCCGGTCACAGGGTAGAAGGGATGTAAACTCGTTTCAGGTTGCCAATTCAGCGAGTTATCTTGAACGTTGACATTGTTGCGATAGCACGTAAGTACCATATAAACATATACATTATATAAATATAATCTACATAAATCATTTACATTTTAATATTTTGAAATAATTACACTAATTGACATTTAAATCGTATATACTCATGCATAAATATATAAGAATGCATAATTATTTAAACATTACCCTTTACAGAAAATGGATGAAATAAATAAATCCACCCATGAATGGGCACGAAAAAGAGAACTACTTAACGTCCTCATGTTCTGAAAGAAAACGTAGTACATCCGAACAATAGAATTCCCTTGTCCACAATAAATCAGAAGTTTTCACTTCTATCGTGTGGTCACAAAAGCACACACACAATTTTTTCTGTACTTACTAGTTTTTAATAGTTAAATTTTGCAATAACTAATTCGCGTTTATTTTAAAATTTTAAATGCACTTTACAGTAGCATTTTTCAAGTTAAAAGAAAAGCATAAATTCTTTTCTAAAGCTCATCAAAAATGGTAAAGAAGTAAAAACTGAGTTACCTATTTGCCAAACATCTAAAAATATAAATTTGTTTTCCGGACAAATTTAGTCTTTCTTATTTTGCCCACAGTTTATATTCGAGATATAAGACGCGTATTCAATTACAGTTACACTATTTTTATAAATAACATCGTTGTAAACTGGCCACCCTAAAAACTGAATTCAAAATGGTCTCATCTCTTCCAATGGTTTCTACACTATTCTGCTCTATAGATTCATCGAGAGAGCTTACGTTTATCACCGAAGTTTCCTATGCAAATATTCAAAGAGCTGAACTGAAATGTATTTTATATTTTAATACTTAACCTCGTTCTTAGTAGCAGTCAGGAGGGAAAGTGATCTTTACTAGGAAAGTACTTTTTAAATTTTTATTTCGACGTGTTTATACTTTGGATAATTTTTAGGTTTCGTGAATTATTTGATCACAGTTCAAATATTCTTACAATTTAAATTCTTTTATTATTCTATTAATCCTAAATTAAACACCTTACTGCTATTTCTCTCTTCCTCCAACTGAGAGGGTGTTGCAAATTTGTTCAATTAAAATAAATATGTTGTAGTAGTTCTTATTCAGTTTTGTGAGAGTTTGGCACTTCCATAAAAGTTAATACAAGTTAAGTTTTCACATTTTAGTGTACAGCACAACATAAGCATTAAAAAAAAAATCCTTTTTTCAATTTCTGAATCTAAAATGTATAACACCTATATGTTCATTGATAAAATAACCTTAAAATATGAACAAAGTAATTGAAACAAAAATGTAAATAAATGTTTACAAATGTTTAATTTTCCCTTTTTCTCCAAAGCATAATTTTTTCCTTTTAAGTACACTTTAAAAAAAAACTGTTGCATTGTATGGTTTCCAATTTTTTATACTTCTCTACAAGATACCTACGCATATAGTGAACTTTTTTTTTAGACGAAGTAGTATATAGTATTTTAAAAAATAGTTTTATGTGTGTGAAGAAGAGGAAAAAAATAAAAATTTTCAAAATTACAAAGTTTTCTAATTTTTAAAAGTAACTATTTTAATATTTTAGTAAAAAAATTAAATTCACTATAAATTTTTTTTGTGTATTGTTTTATATATGCGCAAAAAACATTTTACACATTTAAGAGATACTTTTTTTAAAAAACGGTACCTAAACATACGCATGTATTATGAGATCTCAAAAATTATGTCCAACTTAAATAAAACAGGGGGGGGGGGGGTTTAACTGAAAAATTATTTTGTATTTGTAGAGAATAATCAAAATATTTTTATTAAGATCACAAAGAAATCTGAGCTCTACTGGAAATCTTTAAAGATATAGATCCCATAAACAAAGAATCCTGTTTTTAACATTTTACTCTATTGAGCATGTCCTGATTCCCTTAGTTACAAGACACAAGCTAAATTGAATGAGAGCAATATTAACATTTTACTATGAAGATGCACGAGGGCTATTGGCGATGGACCTCGTAATTTTGAACCATGGTCAAATAACGAGGTTGATATATGAACTGGCACCCCTTGTCCTAATTTCCACACCACACCAACAGGAGGGCATTTAGCTTAGACAGATTTAACATGGTTCGGCCCCCTCTACACGGTGGGTTAAATTAAGTATAAATAAATATTATAATTCGCGATAGTCCAAATGGTGTACATGGTACGTCCCAAAAGTGATTTGAGTGTGAGAGAGAAAGGAGAGAAGAGAGAGGGAAGAGAGATGGGAGAAATAAAAGAGGAAAGGAGAGGAACTGAAGAGAAAGAAGAGGAGTGAGACAGGAGAGAGAGGGGAGAGAGAAGATAGTTGAGAGGGAAAAGAAGAGATAGAGGAGCTGAAGAGAGAGAAGAGAAAGATGAGAGACAGGAGAGAGGGGATAGACAGGAGTAAGAGGAGAGAGAGACAGGAGTAAGAGGAGACAGGGGAAACAGAGACAGGAGTAAGAGGAGAGAGACAGGAGTAAGAGGAGAGAGAGACAGGAGTAAGAGGAGAGAGAGGGAAATAGAGAGACAGGAGTAAGAGGAGAGAGAGGGAAATAGAGAGACAGGAGTAAGAGGAGAGAGAGGGAAATAGAGAGACAGGAGTAAGAGGAGAGAGAGGGAAGATAGAGAGACCGGAGAGGGAAGAGAGAGAGACAGGAGAGAGAAGGGAGAGAGAGAGGAGACAGAAGGGAGAGAGAGAGAGAGATAGGAGCAAGAGAAGAGAGAAGAGAGCAAAGAATAGAGATTATTTTCCATTAAATATAATATGAATACTTCAGGTATGTACAATAAACGTTATGTGCAAAATTAAGCTCAACTTAAAGAAACGGTTAACATAAAATTGTAGAAAAATTTTATAATTCTTTAATTCTCCTAACAGGCAAATAAGGCCATATTTCAATAGTAACAAGATGAAAAGTAAGTTTTAACTCCATTGATGGCTAATACATTTTTTATCTCATATTTTTAATGATCTGATTTTATAAAACAACAACATAAGGTATTCTACAAAAATTAAGATTCGATCCACGAAAGTATTTGAGTTCGAGCTTTCTAATCAATGACATGTTTCGACGCAAATGCTCTCGCCATCTTCCCACGGCCAATGAAACGTCCTCTTTGCTACCTGTTCCATACATCATGTATTCCATATATGTTCCTGCAGCATGTTCCTTCGAGCAAACATATACTTAGCATCAAAAGTTTCTCAAGAGATTACGGGAGATTTGGGCATAATGTAAAATAAGTCCAGTTAATTATGGTATGTGTCACTTCCTTGAAATATCGAGCAGCTAGCGACGCCGATTTAAAATTCTTGCAACCAGAATTTCAGTATTTTCCACTCTGTTTACATGTCCCTCTTGCACACACGGCACGTACTTTTGGAAGAGGCACATTACTATCGAAATGGACTTTGTACTCGTGACAGAAGATACACGACGGTTTACCGTCTTCTGCCGTGGAATATGTATATTATATTTAATAAGATAAAAGTGGAAAATAATCTGGTGTATATATAGATAGTTTCCGTTTTTCTTTCATTTATGTTTTTCATTCATTTCTATGTTTTGATCAATAAGGCCTTCTTATAAGAGAAATAAGTAATATAAAAAAAATTAAGTCGTTTCCTACTTAGATCAACAAAAAAAAAAATATTTTAGTTACTTTTTATTAAATAGTTACAATTAATATAAATATGTACAAACATATAACAGAATCACAACATTAAGGGGCAATTAACTTTTATTAATTATCATTAAAGTATCGTATTGTCATTCCAAACAATCGTGTGTTTGAAATTTCAGGTCAACTGAATGCTTTGAAACGTGAGAAAAAAATCTTTTAAAGTTTTGACTCAAGTCGCTACACAAAATGAAACCATCGTGGCTGTATCTATAATTCTTTAAATAATTTTTTTCAGTCAATTAATTTCAATTAATTATAATTAAATTACCCCGTATTGTTACCCAAAACAATAGTGTATTGAAAATTTCAGCTCAAACGAGCGCTTTAAAATGTGATAAACAAACCTTTTCAAGTTTTGACATTAGTCGCCAAAATGGTTGCTAAGTCGCCAACAATAATGCCAAAATGGCTGCATTTGAAGTTTTTTTAAATAATTGGTTTTAATCAATTATTTTTTTTAATTATAATTAAATTACTGTATTGACATCCAAAATAATTATGTATATAAAACATCAGCTCAATTGAGTGCTTTAATATGCATTTTGGGAACGATTGACAATTTGAACAAGATAAATATAGAGAAAGAGTGAGCTAATAGTAGGAATTGAATAAGTAGTATGTTATTTCAAAGTAATTTACTTAATTTTTTTTAAAGGAAACAGAGCCAACATTAAATTTTAAATAAAACGGAGAACTATCCAGAGTGTCCCGAAACTAAGTGAAAAGCTAGTAATGGTTAATAGAGAGAGTGAGTGAATATTAACGTCGCACTGTTCAGCTATATACTCGAAGGCTTTTGGCGACGGATCTAGCCATTTTGAACCATGGTCAAGTGACGAGAACGACACCGAGCTGGCATCCCCTTCTCGTAACTACCACACCACACCAATGGGAGGACGTTTGTGAGCTCTCAATAGATTTAACGTCTATCGCTCCCCTATATGGCAGGTCTTCAGTGGTGCTGGGCTCGAACTCATGACAAGTTATCCACGAGTCCGTTACCTTGACCACCAGGCTACCCCGGCCACCTGGTACAGGCGAAAGGTAAGATCATAATAATTTTGTGGGAAAACAATTTAAATTCCATATCCGCTTGGTAAAGTGATCTCTAACGTATTTTTAAACAAGTGGAAAATTTACACTCTACATCACATCATCAGATACCGTAACCACACTTTCCACAGGTTTATAAAGATTTTTTCATTAACGTGATCTATTAATTACAGTCACAAATTGAGCCCAAAAGTTTGCTGGGGTTTAATTAAAAATAACGTAGTTTGTGCGAGTCGGGATTTGTGAAAATGATGTCTCCGAACTTTGACTCGCCATTAAAGGAAAAATATTGCGTACAATCTCAGGTAAGTTTCTCAAAAGATGACCCATTTACAGTAGAACGTCGTTTATCCGAATCAATAGAGACCGTACACCGTTCGGATACGCGATTATTCGGATAATCGAAAACCGAATGCGAACCATGGAGTATACGTATTACACTGGACACTATACAAATATTGAAAATCATCACATGCTGGAAACGTTCTTAAAGAAAAAGCAAAATAGTGGCAAAATGCCGCAATTTTATCTTGATTGGGGAAGATAATCACTATCTTTCGCTGTACCATTGTATACCTTCGTTTTTTCACTATAAGATCTGATTCTCATCAGCAGCAGTAGTTGAGTAGCAAACACTCTGATGGTTGTTCGTACCACTCCATAGCTGTCTCTAACGCAGAAACGAGTCAGCATTTGATAGACCCTTGCTACTTTCGTTGTAGTTGTCCTCGTCTTCATCCGTTTCGTCGTCGATAGGGTCGGATTCTTCTTGCACGGAAGTCACTATCTCGGCATTATTATCATTTGAAATCCACAGTCTTCTGCATCGCATGCCATCCAGGTTTCTTCATCAACAAAACTCAACAAAAGAGCACGTATACACCCCCTCACTTGGAAACAAACTGACCCAATATTCCGCGCAGATGCTTACCAAATCACACAACTGAAATTCCCCAAATACCCCTTGGGTTTACCCTTCACTTTTAGCCTCACAGGAAACAAATGTTGAGCATTGCACTGTTGGAAAACGTATCCGGACTTTGGTTCGGATATTTGACGTGTCGGATAATAAAAGTTCGGATAAACGACGTTCTACTGTAGTTAAAATTCCAAAATGGTACAATACTTGTTCTTTTCTGTGCATAACAATCATAGCAATTTTTTTTATATTTGCAGAACATCTTCGTTTAAAAGAACCCGTTAATACCTTCCACCCCATCATCGGGTACTGTGACCGCAAATTCCCTACAATTTCTCCTTAATTTTTTCATTAACGTGATCTTTCACAGACGTACTATTAATTACAGTCACAAATGGAGACAAAAACCTTTTCTCGTTTAGTTCAAATTAACGTAGTTTGAGAAAACAATATCACTTAACTTTGACTCTCCAAAAAAGAAAAATATTTCATACAAGTTATTTCAAAGATAACCCTTTTTGTTAAGATTCCAAAATGGTCTTTTCTATCCGTATCATTGTTGCCCATTTTTTTTTTTATTTGCACAAAGCATCTTCATTTTAAAAACCAAATACCAAAGCAATACTTATGAGAACTCAGATTTTGAGAACAGAAGCAATGAGAACACGAGGTCAATACAAAAAACAAAGAGATAGAACGAGACTCCATTATAACAAAGAGGATGTAATTGCACAGTATGGTAACAATCATTAGGCATTGAAGTCTCTATCCGTCTCACTTATATTTATACCGAATGGCATAACTGATAGTATATATGTACCAGAGATATCACATCATGCATTTAACTCTCTGACGGATCTATACGCGTTTCTACTAATTAGTTCTTTTATCTTTAAATCAAAATATTTATTTCAACCAACTTTCATCGGGAAATCAAACGTGATTTATGTAAATGAGGAATATTATATAAATTTGGGTTTCGCGAGTTGAAGGAGAGCGAAGTAAGTGAAGTGAAGTGAAGAAAGTGAGCTGTCGACACGTAGTTGTTGACGGTTTAAATGAAGTTGATACGTTTGATGTGTGCAAGGAAAAGGGGTTATTGAAGATTGAAAAGCAGTGCAATTAAATATTACGGAGCTTGGAGCCATCGTCATTGATCCAGTTAAAGATATTGCCTGAAGTTCTCCGTGAAGGAATCGAAGCATTAAGGAATCAGGTATCGTAAAATTGATTGAGTAAAAGCTGATTATTAGTGTGCGGCGTAGTTGTAAATGAGCGTATTTAAGCTATCCTAGATCCAGTTGAAGTTCTGTAATATTATCCCCGCCTTTGTGTATCACACCTCTGCACTCTACCATTGTTATATACCTTAATTAGAATTGTGTTGTGTTTGTTCATAATTCCAATAAGAATTAATAAATCAAATTTGATTGACATAATGTCTGTAGATTATTTAGTTCCTCCTACACATCCAGCCGGGTTTTCAGGTAGACAGGAGGGTTCGAATGTAAGGGTAAACTACAGGTTACCACAACTCTAGACTCTAGAGAAGGGATGGCGAACCAGTGGCACGCGTGCCATCAGTGGCACGCGACACAATATTCTGAGCACTCCAACGATCAAAAATTTTGCATTTTATTTCAAAATAACGAAGTTCAAAATGAAGCATTACGAGCAAACGCCAGTGATAGGTAGGAGGATGGCGGGGAGCACAACCGTTTGTTATTGTCTTTCCTTAGTTACGTCGTGGAATACAGTTGCTAATGATGCAAAATTTGTGTACGCATAGCAAAGTTAATTTCGTTGATACAACTGTATTTTATAGTTTATTTGTGTTATATTTACGATTTTTAACTGTTATTTAACATGGCTAGTTCAGCAAATGAACAAAAAGTGCAAGATAGTAAAAGTAACAGAGAATTTCAAACTTGGAGAATCTAGAATTACGGGATTATTAATAAAGGCGAGAAAGCGGTGTGTGTTTTATGTTCTGAAACAGTAATATGCAGAGAATCGTTTGCAAAATGGCATTTTAAAACAAACCTCTAATCCTCTCGTCAAAAAAATGAGTCACAGTAAAAATAGTTAATTGCTTAGAAACCGTTTGGCAGATGACTCCAATTCAGCATGCATTCTTCTAAAAGATACATCTTACAATCCTAATATAAGTTATTTGTCATCCAATCTCCAACAACAGAAGTCACACTAATGTTACTTTATATATATATATATATATATATATTGAATAATACTTATAACTAAAACTTTACAACTATACAGTGCAAAAGGTATTTTTGAGTTGTTAGTATTTAGCTTTATGATTTTTCCAATAATCACAAGTCAAACTTATTTGACGGCAAGTCTATATCTCATTAAAACACTTCTTTAGAAAAAATGGCACGTTGATTCATAAAGGTTCGCCACCCCTCCTCTGGAGCAATGGTTTTCAAACTTTGTCGATTCACGGAATACTTGAAACTGTAGGGCCGGGTAGAGCCGCAAAAATGTTTATTGCGGGCCGCGAGGTTGACACCCCTGTTCTAGACGAAATAGCGTTGAATTCAGTAAAGATTTGTTTTCCTAAAACTTTTCCTGCTTTAAGTTTAAGTTGAATAAAACAAATCATACGATACAAAAGTTTTTCTCAGACTCATTTCACGTGAATCACTACTGGAAACAAACCGAGACGATTGTCTCTAAAAACGGAGCTTCCCCGAAACTTGAAAAGCACAATGACATTTAGTGATACCAGTCAAAAGCTATATTAATTAATTATTGGAACTAAAACGTAATAAAATATGTCTCGTTTTTTTAAACCAAGTTATGCTTAACCGAAACTCTTTCACGATCAACATTTTTGTGCCTTGTTATACGAAACCGTTTTAATGAACCCGTGTTCTAGGAAACCTACTGTAATTGTGCGTCTCAAGAGCTTTAAAAGACAATGATAATAGTAATGTAAGCTGCTGAAAAGTTGGTATTAAATTTAACTCTCTCATTAATCACTTACGGCGAAAAGAAGCCCAACACCAAGAAAAAATTATTGTACAGTAATGAAATTTGGACAATGCAATTGTCGAATTAACATTTTTATTTGATTAAGTTTTCAAGATCACAGGTTAGTTGAAGCTGAAGGAAATGCATTTCAAACGTGAAATGCTGTTATATTAATAGCCGGCGTAACCTCCAGAATTTTGAATGCAAGCCTGCATGCATTGTGTCATACAGGTGCCGAATGTCACTTTGTGGTATGGAGTACATTGCCTTTTGAACTTGTTGTGTCAATACAAGTATAACAAGGGCTGGCTGTTGTACCAAGTGCGTCAGTGTTGGCTGTGGTGCATGCTGGAGTTGTTGTCCAATGATATCTCATACGGGTGCAATTGGAGATAGGTCTGATGATCTCGCAGTTCAAGGTAACATGTCAAAACTCTGTAGAGCATGTTGCGTTCCAACAGTGGGGAGAGGACGAGCGTTATCCTGTTTGGAAAACTCCCCCTTGAATGCTGTTCATGAATGGAAGTACTATAGGTTGAATTACAAGACTGACGTATAAATTAACAGTCAGAGTGTTTGGGATAACCACGAGAGTGTTCCTGCTGTCATAGGAAATTGCTCCCTAGACCATGACTCCAGATGTAGGTCCAGTGTGTCTAGGTCTCAGACAGTTTGGTTGCAAGCGTTCCCCTGACTTCCCTCTGACCAACACACGGCCATCACTGGCATCAAGGCAGAACCTGCTTTCATCCGAAAACACAACAGATCTCAACTCTGTCCTCCACTAACCTCAGGCTTGACACCACTGGAGTCGCAAATGGCAATGGCTTGGAATCAGGGGAATACACGATACAGGGCGCCTGGCTCGGAGCTGTCCTTGAAGTAACTGATTTCTAACAGTTCGTTGTTACATTCTGGTATCAACTGCAGCTCAAATTTCTGCCACAGACGTAGTACGATGCGCCACAGCGGTATGTCGAATACGGTGGTCTCCCCTCTCAGTAGTGTCGCGTGGCCACCCGTAACCCGGTATTCTTAAGGCAGTACCATTCTTTGAACACTGCTACCCACAATCATGCACAGTGGATACATCCCAACAAATTCTGTCTGCAATATAGCGGAAAGAAAATCCTCCTTCTCGTAACCCTATAACAGGACGTCGTTCAAACTAGCTCACCAGTTGATATAATGGTTTCTTCGTCTTCTTAAAGCCATTCTTGGCTAACATCAACACAATACGTCAAATTTCTCGGACAAATAATGCTCACGAACTTTACAGCAAGCTTTTAAAGCAACCCTGATTTGCAAGTTCTGAGGTGCTCTACTAGCACTACATTTAAACGGGAAATTTGAATCGAAGTCATCTTTGAGATGTGAAAACACCCCTGCCACAAATTTCGTTTATCTAACACAAGTATTTCTCTTGGTGTTGAGATTTTTTTTCCGTCAGTGTATATGTCTCTTCAAAAAGGAGTCTCTCTCTCTCTCTCTCTCTCTCACTCTCTCTCTCAAGTATGTGTTTTCGGAATTTAACATAAAAGAATATCTTGTAATAAAAATGCTAATTCCCGGTTGATTTTTTAAAACTATTTTTGAGCCATCTTCAGATTGTATTCTTAGAGTTTCAATTACCTTACAATTTGATAATCACTGATATAAATTCCTGCAAATATTTACCTGCATTCTGTTATTGAGTATGTAATATTTAAAGCAAATTAGAAACTGAAAAATATGTAGCGTTCAAAAATTTACGGGTTTCGCTACAATGTATCAAGGGTTTGAGACGGATTCATAAGCAAATATTTCCATTTTTTTAAAATCTATATTAAGCTTCAGAGGTATGAATATACAAGAAGGAACCTTCTAATTCAGGAAATAAGAACAGAGGAAGAAATGCGTGGAAAGGAATTCAAGTTTCAATTAAACAATTCGTGAAAGAGGAACTGAACTGGACTAGATCTGACACACATTCCCATTTAAATTCACTTAGTTACTATAAGAGAAAGTACAACTATATTTCCCCATATATAAAAGTATAAATCTCAATGTTAAACTCTCAAATTCTTTTTTTTTTCTATTCCTCTTCTTTTTTTTCATCTTGCCTGCTTCTGAGAAGAGCATTAAATATAAAAATAGAAAATGCATCTCGCTTCATTTAATACGTATTTGCATAAACGAACTCGGGGAAATGAACGTGAACTCTCCGAAAGGATTGGTTAGAATGGATTACAATTTTACTAACTGGTTGCGATGAAAATGATATTTTCAATACATCTTGAAAGAGTGGCAATTTTTAAATAATTCCCGTATATTTAGTCCTTTTTCATTTTAATTTTAAAAAAATTTTACTACTTTGCAATAAAACATCAACGGGATTGTTGTACAATAAAGATATTTGTACTTATTAATAGTAGCAAAAATATAATAATAACGAAGAAAGAAAATTAATGAACACTTCATTTTTCACAACGAACAGACAACACTCTTTTTTCGAAAGAAAATAAAATGACAATAGTGGAAAAAAGTAAGTAATAAAGTATATTTCATATATTAAATGTATTTATTGCACATTTTTTTTATTTAATTCGTTTAAACCAGTGCTTCTAAAACTTTCAATACTTGCGACCCAATATTCTGCCAAAATTTTCCATACAATAATAATGATGCATACAATGTAATGAAGTCAATAATAATTTACTTTGAGGATAAGGCTACAATACGACTTTAACCTTTTAAGTGCCTCCGGAGTATATAAACGTCTTGCTCGATTAAAGCGTTAATTGCCCCGACGTATATATACGTCTTTTTGAAGTATGATCTTTTCTGTGCATTGCTATCCATAAAATTATTCTGAAGGTTTTGGAATGCACTAAAAGGACCTTGACAGTGTTTGCGACGGATTTACTTATATTTCAGAGAATTTGCTTTTATTTATTCCTTATCCACCCCCCCCCCCGCAATATATCACATACGTGCGCCTACGTGGAAAACGGTGGCATTGGGGACAGAATCACGTAACTTTTAATCGGCAGTTAAGGGATTAATTCTAAATTGTACAAATTATCAAAATAAGTGTTCATTTTTGTATATAATTTATGTATTACAAGCCTATGGGGTCACTGGTAATTATTAAACGTTCATAACTTAGTATTGTTAAATTAATTATAAAATACATTGTGCAGTACTGATACATTTATAAGTGTAATATATGAGTGCAAATGTGTATTTTAATTTTTTATTATGTCGGAAAGTATTTTGCTTGTTAACTTTCAGTAAATTAATATTTTTTAAACAATCTTTTGTTTTCGACTTTTCAATGTGCTCGCGCCCCTGCCCCGTAGTTATCACGACCCCTTAGGTGACGCTCCCCCCCCCCGCCGTTTGAGGTTTAAACAGTATCCATGCACTGAATACTGTGTGAGAGAAATTCTAAATCCGATACATTTTTATTAAATGAAAAACAATTTTCGATTTCGATGCTTACGTTAAAGTGCAAGTAAAAATCCTGATTCGATCGTGTTAAAAGATTTATAAAATATATCGATATTAAGAAATTAATTTTTGATAACTGAATTTCAATTTCTTCTCGAAAATGCAGAAAAACAGCATCGAGGTTATTTTTAACTTGTTGCCATAGCAACCGAAAGGTCTGGGATGTTAAAAATAGAAAAATTTACAAATGAAACAAATTTCTCATCATCTCTCAGTGCAGTGATTTTGTGTTTTAAATGCATAATTTGTTTCCTTAAAATGGCATCTACTCTTAAAAAAAGAACAAAAATACAGATTCATCTGAATTTAAATTCCATTTTTCCCGGTGTATTGAAAATTCTTTTATTAAGTGACGTTAACGGAGATTCAAGTAATAATAATAATTCGCTTTCCAATTTTACTACATCCTAAGACAGACGCTGTAAGTCGACGGAAACATGAAGCGCGGAGAGCTTCTCAATCCCGTTTCTGCTTAGATTAGATGGGGATACTTGAATAGTGAAAATAAGCCTGGATGGGAGAGAGTCCCATTCTATTCGACGACGGGACGTGACAAATGGGAGGAGCTAAGCAGCTGGACTTCACCTAATAAAGGTGGAGAAAAGAAGGAAAAAATGCTATGAAAGGAGGTTAGTGGTGTGAGAGTCGGCTCATGATTGCCTGTCCCTAGAGTTTAATGAAGTAGAGACCTGTGAGTAATTTGAAATACCTTCATCCTATAAATACTTCTGAGGTCATTTTGTATGTAACCTCTTCCCCCGTTATTATGGTTTATGACGGCATGGGGGGGGGTGACCTTATTTACTTCCTTCAACTTAGATACTTGTGATCATTACTCTCCTGGCTAACGCGACCACCTTTAAATAAATTTTAACACAATGTAATATAGCTATATCTTAAGGTATCCAACTACCCTAAAATTGACAAATTTTTTTAATGATTTTATTTTATTGGCCGTCTTATTAGCTTGAAAAAATACTTCTTCTTTTCGGTCCACTACAACAAAAACTACAAGTGTTTTAGTAAAATCAGATGTCATTACTTTACGCAGATGCCATACTTTAAAACGCGTTTTACTCGAAATGGTTTTATTTAAATGCTCAAACGGGGACAGCGATTGTTGAAAAAGTTTTGAAAATAATGAACTGACATTTTTTGTGTATATTCTGTGTATAATAGTAGAAAAGGTTTAACCTTCAGATTTATCAGTCACTGTTTATTACAAAATTTACAGAGCCTTATGGGAATATAATCGCTGTTTTCTTAAGAAATTTCATATAATAACTAAAATAAAGTGCTCCAGTTTTTGTAAAGATTAAAATATCTCTTATCCTGAAGATCATTTGAAAAATGAATAACATAATAACACATCAGAATTTAAAATTTGTTCACAAACTTTTGGTACAGAATGTTATTTTCTGTAAATTTATACCCATTTTTTCCCATTTTAGTAATAATAATTTCTTTTTCTCTTCTTAATTTTAGTATTTTTTTCTTAAAATGTACTAAAAAAATCTAAAAACAATAAAAAAAAACCATATTTCTATTTTTTTTTTTTAAAAAATGTCGTAAGTAGTCGGATACCTTAAGTAAAATTGGTATTAATTGGTATTAATATTTTGACGTGATGAAGCACATTCTGCATGTTTACAAAGCAGTCAAATTTACAGCGAATACTGCCTAGAGGATTCAGTAGTATTGCCCCTTTTTTTTTAACTGCTTTTAAAATATCATCAGAACGAGAAAAAATGTGAATTTTTTGATAATGGTAACAGAAAATATTTTTGAGCCAGAAAAGGCTGCTTTTGTTCGATCATTAGAGAAGATAGAAAAATAGCGATGAAAGCATTTGGCAACATTTTTTGAATTGGCAGCGTCTTTGGATTAGATGAAATTGCTCGATGGTATAATACTAACTACCCATTTATTTTTATTTTCTGCGAAACCGCAGCAACTGATTAAGAATTAAATATAGTCGTATCCAAGAAACTTTAATTGGATATCCTTTAAAGTGAATATTGATTTGATGAAATCGTACCATACATATTAATTTGAAACAAAATGGTTACAAAAAGTGTTTGCAATGAGTATATTGAGTCTAGCTTTACTAAAGACTTAGTATTTAAATACAATGTATTCCACCTAGAATACATTGTATTCGACCAATCTATTATCACCCTATTTAGAATAGATTCTATGTATATATCTCCATTCTACTGGCGCCATTTTGAATTCGAGATAGTTATATAAAAATTCCATAGCATTTCCGTTACACTATCCCCAAATGTATATCATTTTATCTATTTCCAAATCATAATGTGCATCCAACATAGTGAGAAATAATAAAGTCTTCTGGGGATTTACACTATAACCCATTTATGAAAATACTGTTTTCACATCTATTTAACAGAAAATCTACAAATTATATTATATAACACGTGCGACGACATCTAGCTTAAGTGATATATGCCGCTTTGTCCACAATCGTGTGGCATTTTCGAAAAGATATAAAGGCATTTTCGAAAACCGTTGGAATAATTCAATTACCTTCACTAATTTGTGTTCTTTTGGAAGAACTTGGTTTCCCTCTCCCCCTGCATTTTAGTGATTTCAAATACATTCAATAGTCTAGATTTTGAGAAGAAAAATAAACTATCAATGGAATTTTAATATCGTTTTCTTGGCATTCAAAACCGTAGTAGCCTTGGGCTCATGATTCTGAACTCGTGGCAGGTGTATCATGAGTTCGAGCCCTAGTGACACCGAAGACATGCAGCGTAGAACGATTCATGCATGTTAAATCAGTCGCGTGGCTCAGTCCTCCCGTTGGCGTGGTGCTGAAGTTAGGGGAGTAGGGTGTCAGGTTAGGTTTACTAGACCTAGATTCAGAATTATTATAGTCAATAAACTATGTATTTCTTGTTTAAGGTATCCATCTACTTCTGTGACAACTGTTTTTTAAAAAAAAATAGAGATATGGGAATCTTTTGTTGTTTTTAGATTTGTTAGGACATTTTAAGAAAAATATGATAAAATTAAGAAGAAAAAAAGAAATTGTTATTACTATAAAATGGGGAAAAATGGGTAAAAATTTACAAAATATAACATAAACTGGCCCGATTTTTTACCGAAGGTTTATGAACAACTTTTCAATTCTGATATGTTGCTATATTATTAATTTTTGAAATTATATTTGAGTTTTTACAAAAACTAGAGTATTTTGTCTTAGTTATTATATGGAATTGCTTAAAAAAACAGTGGTTTTATTCACATAAAGGACTGTAAATTTTGTAACAAAACAGTGATTGATAAATCTGAAGGTTAAAACACATCTATTATTATATAAAACATACACAACCGATTTCAGCAAATTATTTTAAATACTTTTCGTCAAACTTTTCTCAAAACTACGAGGTCCGTCTCCAATAGCTCTCTTCTTGCTTTTATGACGTTAATATGCAATCTCAAAATTTAAAACAGTTACTAGAAGAGGTCTTAATTTATATTCGCTTCGTTGTCGGCTAAGATTAATTCGAATTTTAAATATACATAGTAGTAATTCATGTTCAAAAAGATACACATTTTTATATAATTCAATTTTGTAGTTTCTCTTGCAAGAGAGTTCTTTGCTTACACTAAATGTAAATTAATACAGCGCGTTCTTAGAGTTTCAAAAAACCAATAACACTTTTCTTTCTGAAACAGTTACACAAGCTCATATGTAAATGTAATCGAAAGCAAAAATAAAAATAACAGGATTTTTCTAGAATGTCACATAGAACAAAAAAATATAATAATAATAATTTACAGTGTTACTGACACCTTCCAACACTTCATAAATTAAAAATTTCATCTTGAGTCAGCCGAGCTAACAAAAAAGTATTTTTCTGCGACAGAGAGTCATCCGAGCTGGGGGTTGGTTTGAAGCTGAAAGCACTGTGTCCGGTTACGATGACAGACTGACTGACACATTAACTCCAGTAGCTGCTGCCGTTGAAAAGTACGTGTGACAGTGGGTTTAAATAATAGATACAGGCGATGACCGCGACTTTCTTAAGACAAAAGGCCACTGACTCGTTAAACCCGGAAAAAACAGCGTTTTCTTTAGTAATTATGCAGAGTGATTCATTGGTCCTCCCTACAGTTTTTTATTTGATCAGTCATTATTCCTTGAGCCTTAACAAAGAGAGTATTTTCTTAAATTTTTATCGATTTTTGAAGTACAAAATTGTATGAACAGCAAATATAAGGTGAATGAATATTTACTTTTAGAACATAAATATGAAGGAATTACAGTAGAACGTCGTTTATCCGAACGTTTATTATCCTGAGCGTCAAATATCCGAACTAGATTCCGGATACGTTTTCGAACAGTGAACAGCTCAGCGGTTGTTTCACGTGAGGCCAAAAATGATGGAAAAACCCAAGGTGAGGGATATCTGGGGAATTTCAGTTGTGTGCAGAATATTAGGTCACTTTGTTTTCAAATGGGGGACGTGCTCTTTTGTTGAGTTGTGAACTGTTATGGCTTTGAATTCAAAACGGAAGCGCAACGTCTTGAACATAGAAGCAAAACTTGAAATATTGAACCGTCTGGGGGAGGGAGAAAGAGAAGTGTCTCTAGCACAGTTTTATAAAGTGGGAAAGTCAACAATTTCTGTCCGGTTTCATATACTGCAGAGATCGCATTCGGTTTTCGGTTATCCGAGCAATCGCGTATCCGAACGGTGTCCGGTCCCAATTGATTCGGATAAACGACGTTCTACTGTAGTTTATTTTGTAAATGCCATTAAAGCATAATTTCTGGCAAATATTTCAAGTTTATTTTTTTAATAGTATTTTCGCAATATTTTCTTCACGATTTGTTACCCCTCCCCCCCCATTTCATATGGCCACACATATCACTTTAAAGCAACATAAGGGCTATAAGCAGAATGCTCAAAGGGACAGTGTTCTCCCTAAGAGCCCTTTCACACGAGTCAACTTGTGCCGCACACAATAGCTTTTGTTGGATGTTAAATATTGCCGAGATTACTAGAGCCAAATTGATACCCAAGGGATCGTTTACATGCCACATAATCATATGGCATGTGTACTTACGATTTTCGCATTCAGACAATTTATCGACTCCAGCCGGGATTGAACCAGCAACGTAAGGCTTAACATACGGGCACGTTATCTCTAAGCCCCCTAGCCGATATCCTTAAGATTTCGAACACCCCTCCCTGACTCCTAACAAATGGCTGAGTGATTTTAACGTTCGCGGAACCCCTAGAAAGGCGCTGGAGACCCCCAGAGTTTGAGGATTACAGTTTAAGAATCGCTGCTCTAAAGGATCAGTGGAAGAACCGAAGAGAACTCGTAACAAATTTTCGCAAGGATAAAAAAATAATAACACTAGGCAACATCAAAATTGTTTCGGGCTCAAAAATAGGTTATTATGAAGTATTTGGGTCTGCTAAAAGCGAAAATCATCGTAAAAACTTCAGATTAGCTCTTGTTTTCAAGAATCAGAACTCGATATTCATAAATAGCAGTGTTTTTACTCATCTTTACTTTCTGTGTATGATCTTTTTGATGTTCATTTGAGCGGGTAAATGGAAGCTCTTGCCTCAGGATCGGTTTTTATTTCAACGAAAGGCGTGTAAGCGCCATCTTTCTTCAGGTGTGTTTTAAGTCTAACCTAGAGCATCAGTAGAACAAAGAACAGGCAACAGTGCGCGATTCAAGTGGTATTCGCTGTTTTTCGTCTTACAACTCAAGGTACATCAATTTGATTATATTTAGGTATCAAAGATAAGTGTAGTTTAAGGATTTTTAGACAGCAAAGAGGATGAGAACTATCAACAGTTGGTGAAAGAACTCCTACAAAATTTTCATGACCCAGAATGCAATATGTCTTTAACGATCCATTTTTTATATTCCCGTCTTGATTTCCCCCCTAAAAACTGTGGAACTGTAAGTGATGTGAATACGGTGAAAGGTTTCATCAAGATATCACAGCAATGGATCGTATAAATCAGGGTCGTCGGGATGAATCAATACTCCCAAACTACTGCTGGACAGGGATAACTCGGGGTACTCGAGCTTCGATATACAAAAGGCAATTCAAAAGGAAATGTTCACAGGAAATAAACTAAGAAATACCTCTGATTTCTGGTTATGAACACGGTTTCTAGAAACATGACTTATTGTACTGTACGTGTTAGTAATGTTTTGTTCTTCAAATTTACCAATAAATTGATGGATGGGCTGTGGTATATTTTAAAAACAAGAGCTAATAAATAAATTTCTTTTACATATTCGTTTTTTTAACCCAAAATTAGAAAGACTAGGCTATTAAACTAGGAAACAGACGAAAAGTTGTTTTTGTTTTCTAGTGTAATTAAATAAATAAATATATTATGAAGAGGAAAATAAGCAAAACAAAGTTATATATAAAAAATATTCGAGCATGCGCAAGAGAACGTTTTTATCATTATTGGCTGTTATCACGCGATTTGGCGACAGTTTTTGATTTGGAGAAATTAATCCCACGGGCTTATTCGCAAATGCACTGATATACAGTACCAGATGACGAAGTCGGCAACTGAGCTGGCATCCGACCTTAGGACCTTGAATCACAACATGTCTAATTGTAAAATGTAAGGTGTTGTAAAGATCAGTTTTAACCATAAAAGGGATATGTTAATTTTTTTAAAAAATATTTCAATCAAATAAAACAATAAAAGGAAAGTTTTTATTGGTATGATATACTTTTAAAATGAAGTTCATTACCGGTGAAAGCCGACAAGAATTGCTAGGTAAACAGAATTGAAAAGGGAATAGCTGACAAGTTTGTTGGCAGCTAAGACCATAACTTCCGTCGTGGCTAAAAATAATTTTGAAACTAAAATTTTAGTACTTGATTTAGAAACCCATAGAAAAAATATCTGGCTGATTCCGTTACAAAATCGCCGAGAGGGGTATTTAACCACTTCATTCCCTTAAAAAAAAAGGGATTTCTACGCTCTAAAAGCAGTTTGAAAATACTGAATGAAAAATACCCAGAAGGAAAAACAAGCAAAAAATGTTGTTTAAAACAGAACAGGTGTTTTTACCCCTGTACTGATTTTGAACGCACTGGGTGACTCATTGCTTCATGCAGCCTTGACCGCTATAACAGCTTTAAAATATTTGAGAAAAATAAGATCAGATTTATTTAAGGTAAATATTCGGTACTCACGCATTATCGCAACCGCATTGGCGACATTATATGAAACGAAGCACATGGTTGCCAGTTCAACGCGTACGACACAAGCGACATTGGCATTTTTTAATTATTGGCATTGGCATATTTTCGCATGAAAAAAACGACCTAAAGTTCTCGCGCAGGGTGTGGCATACCCAAGGGTGTTTACATTGTGTTTTTACCGTAAAATTTGTATGCAAAGTTAAAAAGGAAGAAAAGTAGGAAGTGCAACATGTTTATTACATTTTTCACACTTAAATTTAGTTTTTCTGTTCTTTTTATAAGGGCATTCAGTGCATTGTTTATGCACTCCTTTAATCGCATCGTGAGTGAGTGCGATGTTTTCACTAGATCTTAATTTTTTTTTAAACCTGTATCTTTTTCAAACTCAACGTATAGGAGTAAACTTCTTTATTCTCTAAATTGAAAATTTTTGGAATTTCCTTTTTATTTTCTCTTATTTTGTTCCAGCAGTAGTTTTTTTTTTTTTTTTTCCAAATGTTCATCTGAAAGTGGATAAGATGTGTGCCAGTTATCTCCTTTAAAATTACATTCTTCTCAAATGTTTTTGTGTCCCTACGTATAAAACATTTATTTTCAACAGTGTCTTCCTTTTCTAAATTTGGATCGATTTCAGCGGAGGAATCATATTTGCTGTTATATTCTTCATTTGCTTTTTTCTCCTAATGCGAAGAGAATTTCTTCATCTGAAAATACTCTGTTGTACTCTATCTGTTAAATACTGTATTTATTAAATTACTTAAGGTATCCGAAAACGTTGAAAATGACGAAATTTAGTCACGACAGATTTTTTTTTGTTTTTTACTTTATTGAATAGAGCTATCTTTTGACTTTACGAAACATACTTTGTTTTATTTCTACACTACCTACAGGCCATGTTACAACCAATTTTATAAAGTTGGAAAAACCGGAAGTGGGTTTTTGATCTACCAGAAATGGGCATTTAAATTGCTCAAAACTACCATGGCGAGTCTAGTAACTCAAAATATTAAGAATGTATTTCTATAAAACTTTTGGAACCTGATATTTATGTTATTTTCTAGAGAATGTGCTAAAATATTTTTTATTGTATGAATACTTTTTGAGTTATGGCTTGTTATTTAAATAATGGTCTCATAAAAAATGTAACATTTCTTATAATGTTTACTCAATCAGCTCTAAAATCTTCAAATTTTAATAAAAAAGTTAAATTTTAGTACATTTTCTAGATAAATGCATCTAATTTCTTTTAGTAATACTTTTACTAATATATGTTTATTACTTTTTTCTCTAACTGCTTTGAAGTTTCTTAAAAATATTGCTAAAATTTCACTTATAATTGTGATTTTTATGAAATTTAGGTAATTTATTTTAAATATTGATAGTTAAACAGTAATATTTATTGGTATTGAGTCCTAAAAGAGCATTTATTATGTTTTTGTATGCTATTTTGTTAAAAAGTACTCTGAACGTGTTCGGATACCTTAAATATCATATTTCTTCATCATAACTACAACAATACGTCATAGAATAAGTAAGATTTTAAAGCGTACTCAAGTATTAAAAAATGTAACTCAACTTCACGCGCAGGGTGTAACACACCCGAGGGAGTGGTATCCAAAGATCTGTTTTAAAAATTCGCTGACAGGCTTGATCCCCTTGAAGGTTATGACCTTAAAGTCAGATAGACCAGGAATCATCCATTTTCCAAAAAAGGTTTAGCAGGAGCGTTGAAAAAAGTTTGACAGTGGGTATGACACACCCTGCGCGAGTGGTGCCGGGTTAAGGTAGTTCGTGGTAAAAGGTTTGTGGCCCATGGACTCAAGAGTCGAAAAATTAAAATTGTGAAAGGATACGCTGACCTTAAGTTCTCAAAATAAAATGTATTGCTAATATTAAAACTCAACGGCTAAAGAGAAAAAGCTTAATTTTATTTAAAAAATTTTAAAAACCTTACTAAGAGCTTACGATTTTGCCGTACAACTTTACTTCTTGATTTCTCTTTGGCAAATTCATCAATTATTTTTGCCGTATCTATTTTGACCAAAACATCTTGTTTTATATTATGTTGCTGTATTTGTCTTTTCTCCCATAGTAGGTACTTCCGAAATAATTTTAACATACTTTGAAACTGAAAAAGATCTCTCAACTGATGCATTCGATATCGGTATTGTTAAAAAATATTTTCAAAGGTTACGTTAGGATTTCTTTTGCAATTCAATAAATTTCTAGTAGGGTTGTGACGGATCTATACTCGTCATTATTTCACTAATCCTCTTGGGGAAACTTTGGGGCCAGCATTCGCGTTAATTTACAGCCTCTCAAGAAGAAACCCTGGTATTTAAATTAGTTTGACTATATAAAGTCAAAAGGTTTTGTAGATGTAAGATAGAAGGAGCCGGAGAGCCATTGCGGTGATACGTGTGTGAGAATATTAGAATATTTCATTATTTCACAAGCATAGCACAAGTTAAGGAAGTAGTTGCTAAGATATTAAATTATTAGATTGAGGGAATCTAAGATAGATTGAATTAGATTTAGTTATCGGATCACTAGTGCTTCTTCACCTTGTCTAGTTCACTTAGTCGTGTTTACTTAGAATTATTCATTGAGATTAGATAGCTCGCCTTATATAACACTCCTAGGGTTTCCTTTTGTAGTTTCACATGTGATTGATTAGTGTGTTTGAAGAGAAATAAAATAATAGATGTTATGGAGGTCGCTGGTGATGCTTTGTTTCCCCCCACACCTTTTGGTAGGCGAGATGGTGAAGGAGCGGTGCCTAGTAGGTCACCCCCACAGGATCTTCATTGTATATTTGTTTTCTTTTAAAAATAATAAAAATTGGTCAAATTCATATGATTAGAATTAAAAGATTAAATACCTTCTTTGTAAGTTTCTTTTAGTTTTTGTGCTGCTTTCTTCTTAATTTCAAGGAATAATCTCTCGTCAAAACGTACCACAAAATGCTCTATAACAGTTTCATAAATCTCAACTCTCATGAATATTGCTGCTCTTGCCCTATCGCATATGAAATTAAATGAATTCACTATGAAATTTTCTCTTCTTTTAAGAATTCCTAACCGAGAATTCATAATTTTTCTCTTTTGTCCTATTTCCTTTTCAAACAAGGACCCTGATAAATCAGTTGCTCCTTGTTACATTTTTCCAAATTCATTTCTGAAATTTTGGGTATAATTTTTGGAGACTTTAGTACACTAGATCTTTTTAATAAAATTCACATTCAATTAAATGATTGCAATGATTTGTTAGTAGCATTTATTCTCTGGTTCACCACGCCTGCAAACAACCTTTCTGCGGCCTATAGTTTGGGTCTGGTGCGAGAAATTTTCATTGAATGCCAGAGCACTCTCGAGGTTAATTCACACACCTTAACTGCAAACGTACGTCTGGTAATTCAAAGTGTTTAACTGCAACTGCCATTTATGAACATCATTCAAGGGGTGTTTTCCAACAGTTCACCCTCATGCCCTGTTGTAACCCAAAATGCTCTATTGAGTGTCAACGTGTTACCTTGACCTACTAGATCACCAGATTTTTCGCCAATCGAGCACGAACAGGACATTCTTGGTTGAAAACGACAGCGTCATCCACAACTAAAACTAAACAGTCTTGTGTTGATCGATCAAGAGCAATAGCCAAGCAATTTCATCCCCCCGCAAACTAATATCCTGTACTTGTACGATATATTGTATGCACGTTTGCATTAAAAGTTTTGGTTGTTACACCGGTTTTTAATGTACCCTCATTTCACATTTGAAACGGCTTTTCACGAGCTTACATTTACTTATCAACTTGAAACTTTCATCAATTATATATGTTATCTAAACAAATGTATTGTCGAAGTTTCTTTAGTCTACAACAATTTTGTGTGTGTGTGTTGGGATTTTTTTTCAGAATAGTATATAATGTATCTGAGAGTAACTAAGCATGGCTGTGAGCTAAAAACGAACTTTTTTGACTTGAATAATATTCGTTTGTTCGGAATAAAATTTGTGCTAAGAAACGCATGCGAAAATTTGTACAGATTACAACAATGCAGAAATAGGGAAGAATTAGGGTTAGGGCTGCAACACGATTCAAACCCATAGAAATTATCGGGGTTGCAATATTGGTTCCAGATATAATTGAATTTATAGCTGGAATCTTTCCAGCTTGTGGTCCCTTCTAGCCCTGGGGCCGCCTCTGGACATTGGTAACATTTCAAGTGTTTTCTTCGTCACTTGACCGCGTTTCAAAAGTATAGGGTTTGACGCCAATAACCCTTATATAGCTTCTGAGAGCTATTCTAATAAGCAATCAACTAATCTATCTATTATTTTAGCATCAATTTTAATTCGAGGAATGCGATATTTCGATGAAAAATTATCAAGGTATTTAGGTATTATCGCAACCTATTAGCGACATAAAATGAAATGAAGCACCTGGTTGCTAATTCAGCTAGTACGACACATAGAAAATCGGGGTTGCCAACTTGTCGAGACATTCATAGAATTGGCGATTGTTGCGATAATACGTAAGTACCACATAATCAAAATAAAAAGATAAAATCCTAATTGACCCCCTGTTTTTTTTGGTGCTCAAGGAAAAACCTCGTTCTTCAAAATGGCCATTTTGCACAAATTCTTAGCACGCAGCTTGAGTGAAAGAATTGCCAACTTGGCGCTAAAATGCTAAAAAGATTGGCGTCAAATTTTTGTCGCCAAATCAGGGAGTTTATCTAGAATCCAACCAAGCAAAAACGAGAGATAACGAGCAAATATTTTATTCGTATTAAATGGGGGGGGGGGAATGTTCAATATTTTTATTGGTTTTAAAATCCAGGTTTCATGGGAGGATGAATCCAACACAGAATAAATACTTCTCTGCCAACATATTGCACTTGCTACATCTTTCATCTGTTTATAACAATGTAGATTCATTTGTATTGTTGCTGATAGTTGGCAAATTAATGGATTGACTTTGGCGACAGGTTGATCGAGATCAAAGGAGATTAAGAATGAATCTAACTCAATTTATCATTCAGCTCTCTTAGATGCATTTCAAACGCTTCACCAACCATCGAATGACCATCGTTACTGGACCGTGTCATTTTGCCCTGTTTCTCTGTTGCCCACAACGGGAATGACCAGATATTCAAGTAGAGGAGACGACCGGGGTGAATTGAAAAAGAAAACAATAGAGATTGAAGGAACAATATTTTTTTTGTGTGTTAAATTTAAGCGAATTTCAAGTTAAACCAAAAAAAAGGGGGGGGGGGCATATCTCTGCTCAACAAAAAACCAGATTTGCCAAATTTGAAATCTGTTGGCCTAGTAGTAAAAAAAATTTTTTTAAATCTATTACACCCCCGTAACACACATGTGCTTGTGGATTAAAATCTGACTCCCTTAATTAATTGGATTAAAATGAATTTTAATTAATTAAAACTTAACGCAGCAACATTGATAAAAAATTTTCTGCATTTTATGTCATAAAGGAAAATCAGGTATGGCACTCACTTGCGTTTACTCACTCATCGGCAGTCTGCTAGAAACTGATAACTTCTGCAAAGAAGAAAACTCACAAACCTGTGTGTTCTTTCTTCCAAAGACCACGGTAGGAATTTTTACACACACGTTCGATATTCATTAACTTTCAACTTGGTATGACTTGGATGAGGAGAGTGAAGTGTCAACTCTTCCTCATTTGATCGAGGCTCGAAATTACAAGGCTCTTTGACTGTATTCTTTGGATTGATTGATCAGAAGCATAATTTAGATACATTTTGAATTCTTGAAAGCGTTCAATGCAACTAAATGTAACATTTAAGTTAAAGCAACGTCCAAATGCGGCCATGGTAGTCGAGGGTTCTTGGTTGCAAGTTCAAGTTAGGTATGAATTCTTTCGCCACATAAGTCCGAAATGTGGTACCACTAAAGCCCCTATCTTCTTCTGGTGTAGGCTTATATACGTTACATCTGAGAAGGATGCCATTTAGGCCGTATTACTGATGCGAAGGCTGTGTGAAATGCATTGTAACCCTGTACCTTTAATCTTGAGTGGTTACTGTAGGTGCGAGAACGTACAAGCCAATTTGGAAACCAGGCTGAGGGAAAGTCTGCGAGTCTCTTGGAGTATCTGGGTTTCCTATTTTCGTGGCTCTTTAAAGATAGAAAAGACCGAGATTACTATTCGGCCATTAGTCCTTGGCATCCCTTATGCAGTGGACTTTTAAGCCGGGGATTGGGGGAGGAACTGCACCGGTCACTTCTCTGTCCGCTAGATAAAGGGATGTCAAAGGTTGACTTGCCCTAGAATTCAAACGTTGGTATTGTCCTGTCTTGGGTAACTTTTCCCTTCGAAACAACATGACCATTGGGATATCATTAGTTCCCTAACAGGATATCGGTTCTTTGATGGTAACCACCGCAAATATATCTGGGCTCAAGGTCCTCAAAATGGAATGGCATGAAATTTTGGAGTGTGGAGTGCCATGTTAGGTGTTCTTGTATTTTGACCAAGGTTCAGAACTATGAGGTCCATCTCCAATAGCCCTCGTGTTGTACAAAATAGATCCCGTTGGAGTCTCGTTAGACTTCCCATAGTATTAGCATTACGTTGTGACGGATCTGTACACAACAATCTATTAATATTCTTGGGGAAACTTTGGGGCTATCATTCGCGTTAATTCACAGCCATCCCTCAAGAAGAAACCCTGATATTTAGATTAGTTTTACTATATGAAGTCAAGGTTTTGTAATTGTAAGATAGAAGGAGCAGAGGAACGGTTGTGGCGATACGTAGGAGAGATTTCATTCATTATCAGAACTTGAGTTAAGAGCGGAGTTTGCCACTATAACAAATTAGTGGATTGAGAATTAATAATCTAAGATTGATTGGATTAGATTAAATTAACCCTTTAAGCGTTCCAAACGTCTTTTTCTGCCATCCTGAGATGCTTCAAAAACGCACCACACGTTTTTTCCCGTAAGACCGGGGACTCACCAAAAATGCACCAAACGTGTTATTTCCTCCTCAAGTAACAGCTTCGAAAGTGTTAGAGACGTCTTTTTCCGAATTCCTTTCCCCCCCTTTAAAGGCTTAACATCTTGAAGGATAATTAGGGAGGGTTGGGGTGACACAATGGACTCTGACGGGAAGTTTTATGGCATGCGGGAACCCCGTTCTTCCCCTGCAGCAATCGTAAAAAAACTGGGAGGAATTTAAAACCTCCAGAGCGTACGGACTATCAGTTAAAGTTTGTAAGTAAACCTGACTTGAAATTTCTTTGGTTTGAATTAATAAATTCTTTGATGTAGTTTTCACGATCTAAGCATTTTTATAAATCTTTCATTTAAATCATTTATTAAGTTCCATCACATAAGTAATATAGATGATATACTCACTTTTGATTTAATATTAATTTGAAATTCAACGAATTGGGAAGGAAAAAGGTAGCTTGATAAAATCACATTTTTTTCTTTACCTTAAAATTCTCAAGTAGAATTAAGTTTTTTATAATGTATCTCTAAAAATATCTATGATATATCTATATTTAAATTCAAAGTATATATTAAAACAATGAGGATGATTTACAGTTTCGTTTTTCTTATTTTAATTAATACTTCTAAGTTTTTTTTAAAAGGAATTATTTCGTTTGTGTCAAAATTTATAAAAAAAAAAGGTTCAAATTTAAACCTGTTAAACTTTTAAAATTCTAAACATGAATAATTTTTAAGTTTCTGTACAACAGAACTTGCAAAAATTTTGTACGCATTGATAAAAATAACAACAAAAAAACCTATTTAAAAAAATCCTTTAGTTTTTCATAATATCAAAAGCCAGGTGTTCAGAGTATCTTACATACAATTCCTAGTTTTTTATTGTTTAGATAACGAATTATAATAGAATTTTTAATGTCTGAACTTCAGTTTCCTTCAAAGAGAATGGGAACAACAAGCTCAAATTTTTAAGCTTGAATCTTCGGGCAAAGAGAAATGAAAAGCACCTGGACAAATTTACAGTTGACATTTGCGTCAATAAATAAATATAAAGATCCATTTTAAATTCAAGTAAAAAAAATATCTATTTATGCAAAATCTCTTATCATTTAGATTCTATTATAGAGGTTGGCTGAAGAACAAGTACTTAAAATTTGGACATTTTTTGTAATCTTAACCATACAAAACCAGGAATTTTATATTAGCTGCACTGAAATTCTGCATTTGAATTTCGAAAAATATATTTATGTAGGTATCTCGCGTACGCAGTTGAAAAAAATTTACCATAAATACTAATAATTCTTTGGATATTTAAAATTTTAAATTGAATTTTTAATTTATTCCACTTCTAATATTTTTTCATTTATTTCGTAAATTTCATACAATTTGGTTGAGTGAGTGAGTGAATATTAACGTCGCTCTGTTCAGCTATACTCGAGAACTTTTGGCGACGAACCTCGTCATTTTGAACCATAGTCAAGTGACGAAGGATGACACCTGTGCTAGCACCTTCTCTCCTTCTCCTAACTACCACACCACACCAACAAGAGGACGTTTCAGCTCTTGACAGACTTAACGTGCATCGTTCCTCTACACGGCGGGTCTTCAGTGGTAATGGGCTCGAACTCATGATACGCCAGCCCAACGAGTTCCGTTAACCTAGAAAAGGTTTACCTGTTTCATTAGAAGATTCTAAAGTGAAGAAAGTGGAAATTATTGCCTTCCAAAAGGGAAAAATGTGTGTTTTGAAAGTACAAGGATAAAAACCCCTGCATATGATTAGCATTTTTCATAACGCTGATATGATGGAAGTGAAAGCTAAGAAACAAGATTCTGTGAAAATGAAACCAAAAGCAGCGGTGTTTTATCTATCAACACCATGGGTGGTGTTGATAGATCGACCAGTGTCTATCCTACTATCCTGTTGCCCGAAATCAACAAAGGAAATACTACAAGAAGATTTTTCGACAGTTGTTAAATCAAATTGTGTGGAATTCCTTCACTATCTATAAAAAAAATGGCGGTATTTTAAATCATATTGGTTTTCGAATGAAACTGATTGACGATTGATAGAAGAAGGAAGTAGTAATTCCAATTCTCGAAACTTTGTTACCTCTGAAATTTCTGAAATGTAGTCCGTTTAATTGGAAGGCATAAATGGAAATATGTGCTTCATAATGGCTTCATATGTGGAAAGTGACTCTTCAAGAAAACAACAAACCACGAAATGTGTCGTATGCTACCTAAGAAAAATGATAACGGAAAATGCTTCGAAGAGAAACACGTTTTGAATGTAAGATTGTAATGTTGAACGATTGTGTGCAGCGCCGTGTTTTCGAAAAATATCACACTGTGACAGTGCTATAAACGACGTATATCAATCAATCAATGACGTATCTATCAATGTATACAAATCTTTTTTCTTAAATTACGTTTAAAAATGTTTTGAACAAATATATTTGTTTTTTGCCTCTATATGCATATGTACATTCTAGCTTCAGTAATGTACAATTGTTTAGATAAACTTTTGGCTTTGTAAAAGGTATTTTGCTTTGACTAAACATTTTATAGCAAATTTTAATATATTTTGT